>JJOG01001487.1:0-20060 GCA_000715275.1 Gyrodactylus salaris
GATATTGAAACCTATAGATACTCTCTCAAACTCTGGACTGACTACTATAATTGAACAAAAAGCACTACTGATTCGGTATGGCTGGCGCCACACCGAAAGAAAACTACAATACTTTAAGAAATCTTTTCCCTATCTTATGCCCACACTCTAGGAAAACTTAATGTAAACTTGATTCTGCAACAATACAAAATTTGACAAAAATATATATTATATATCCTATACTAGGAATATATTAACTTTTTTATTTAAAATATGACTAATCATAGTATGCGTCCTCTGGGACATGGAGAATCCTCTCTCATTATCCAAGCTCAGATCGAAAGTGGATGTTCATCACAATCCAATGTAGTACTAGAAAGAGTTATCGAAGTCTATACTAATCCCAATTTGCCTTTCAAGAAAAAAGCTACAATTGCAGTTAGGCCTAAAGCCTCAAGCAATGGTGTACTTGGATGTCATAATAATTCTTTATCACTAACTCAGATAATCATATAAAGAACGAAAACTATATTCGATACATGAATATCATAATTTCATTATTTACTTCTCAAAAATATTTATATGTCATCAGAAAATCATAGCTTAGAATTAGAGATTGGAACACCACGAATAAAAAGAGCAGAATACCACAATAACGCTCGTATTTTACTATCAGTAGTTTGACTCGAATGACTATTCAATTTGTTTAAAAATAGAGCCTACTGAGTATCTCATAGGAGACTTGCACAGACCGCACTCGATGTTTCTACGAGAGTAGATGATGTTTTTGGACAAGTAAATCCTCAGTAAAATTCTTTTGCCTTTTTCCCACTTTCCTCTATAATTCTCCCGTTTATTTCGGGACTTTTATCCCATTCTAAGATTTAAATTCTAAAACCTAATCTCTCATACCTATGCAATCCGTCGTCACCCGCAAAAATAGCTACACTCTCTCGATAAATATCAAAGAGTCAGGAGTCGAGCTCGAAAAAGCAAAGAAACATGTCATCGAAGACATCAGAACAAAAGGAAAAGTAAAAGGATTTAAGCAAGGTTCTGCGATCCCTGATGCAGTCATCGTCCGTGAGTATGGTGAGGAGGCGATCAGCCAACAGGCACTTGATCATGTAATGAACAAGATATATCCAAAAATCCTCAAAAAAGAAAATATCATCCCGGTATCAGCTGGGAATATCACAGAAGTGAAGAGTATGGATCCGATCGAGCTCACTCTCGAAGTCGAGGTATTTCCTGAGATTGAGATCGACGAGAAAAAACTCGACAAAATCCGAGTCAAGCGAACAGCATACAAGATAGAAGAGTCAGATATAGATACTGAGATCGCAGATATCAAAAAAAGATTTACTCATTTTCATGATGCAGGATCTCATACTGAGGATGGTGCAGATACGAGTACTCTCACTGTCGAGTCTGGTGACCGAGTGACTATCACTGCTCAGTGATATGACAAAAAATGAGGTGAAGCCATCAAAGAAACCTATGTTCCGAGCTACCCGCTCGTGATCGGATCTGGATCATTTATCCCCGGATTTGAGGAGAAACTCACCGGATCCAAGGTAGGTGATGAAGTAGGATTTGAGATCACATTCCCCGCTGACTATCATAGTGAGGAGTTCAAAAATCGAAAAGTCCACTTCACCGCTCTCATCGAGAAGATCGAAAAGCCACATACTCCAGAATTCACTCCAGAATTCATCGAGCAACTCCGAGGAGTCAAGACAGATATGGCAGGATTCCGTGATATCATCAAGTGAGAGATCACGAATAAAAAAGAATCAGAGACTCGCAATCAGGATGAGGATACTCTCATGAAGGAGATACTCGCTATTGCTACATTTGATGTCGGACCTACGCTACTCTCTCAGGAGATCGATCAGATATTTCGGGAGCATAGTAGCAATCTCGAGCAACAGGGTATGGATATCAAGTGATATCTCGAGCATATCCGAAAATCTGAAACCGAATACAAAGAGAGTGTCATCGCACCTGAGGCAGCTCGCAGAGTCAAGGCTGAGCTCCTACTCAAAAAAATCCGAGAGATGAAGGGCACAGATGCTACAGAGGACGAGGTGAAAACAGAAGTAGAAAAAGTAATAGCACAATATGGTACTCCTGAAGTCGTAGAGCGACTCCGAGCTAAGCTCGTCCCTGGAGATGCCTACTTCGAGGATATAAAAAGTCGTGTCATCTATCGTAAGGTAGTCGATGGATTCTGGGCATAATACCATATAATCCCTTATGAAAGTAAGGGATTATTAATTTAATAATATCGTCAATTCATTCTCGCACTATCCCTGACTCTGATTTGAAAAGTATCACTTTTTCTGTATAATCCAGCGGATTTTCGGATCAATTTGATTCTAAGTTCTAAATTCTAAGCCCTAACGTTAATGTTTTCTCTCTTCAATACCATCTTCGGTGATCCATCTGAAAAACGAGTCAAGTACTATACAAGAGAACTCGATCAAGTCAAAGTAATCGAGACAGAATATGCGAGTACGATCACGACGATCGAGCAAGTCCAGGCAAAGACTCATGAGTTCCAGTCTCGATTTTCTGGACTCGATATCTCGAGCGAATCAGATATCCAAGAGATCAAGCAAATACTCGAATCCACCAAATACGAAGCCTTTGCCCTCCATCGTCGAGCTTGTGAGCTCATCTATGGACAAGAGTTTGATCTCGGAAATGGACACAAAGTCACATGGAATATGATCCCCTATGATGTCCAGCTCGTCGGTGCGATGACCCTCCATGATGGCAATATCGCAGAGATGCGAACGGGTGAGGGCAAGACTCTCGTAGCTACTATCGCTGCCTACCTCGGGGCACTCGTAGGTACAGGGGTACATATCGTGACGGTGAACGACTATCTCGCTCGTCGTGATGCTCTAGAGATGGGGATCATCTATAGTACTCTCGGTCTCTCTGTCGGAGTGGTATCTCATGGACAGTGACTCATAGAAAAACAACAAGCCTATGCATCAGATATCGTCTATGCGACGAACAATGAGCTCGGATTCGACTATCTCAGAGACAATATGGCAGGACGAGTCGAGAGGCGAGCTATGGGTAAAAAATGGTTTGCGATCATCGATGAAGTGGACTCGATACTCGTGGATGAGGCTCGTACTCCACTTATCATATCAGCTCCTGATGCAGAAGCCACCAACCAGTATGCTCGATTTGCCGCGATGGCGAGATCTCTCGAGAGTGAGATACACTACAAGATCGATGAAAAACAAAAAACCGCTACCCTCACAGAAGATGGTATCGCAAAGATCGAGGAATATATCGGTGTAGATAATATCTATGTGAGTCAGCATTTTAATGATCTCCATCATATCGAAAATGCGCTCAAGGCTGGAGCTGTATACAAGCGAGATGTCGACTATCTCATCCGAAATGATGAAGTGATGATCATCGATGAACATACGGGGCGAGTCCTCTCAGGCCGACGATACTCTGATGGACTCCATCAGGCTATCGAGGCAAAGGAGTGAGTCACAGTACAACAGGAGTCTCGTACTCTCGCATCTATCACTTTCCAGAACTACTTCCGACTCTATACCAAGCTTTCAGGTATGACAGGAACTGCGAAGACCGAAGAAGAGGAATTTTATAAGATATACTCTCTCGAGGTGATCCAGATACCAACCAACAAGCCCATCAAGCGGATAGATCGTGGAGATCTCCTCTTTCGTAGTGAGAAGGGGAAATTCGACTATATTGTCCGTCTCATATCAGCTCTCCATGAGCAATGACAACCGATACTCGTCGGTACCGTCTCTGTAGCCAAGAGTGAGTATCTCTCATCCCTCCTCGACGCAAAATGAATACCACACAATGTCCTCAATGCGAAGCAAGACTCCAGAGAAGCAGAGGTCATCGCTGCCGCAGGACAATATGGTGCCATCACGATCGCGACCAATATGGCAGGACGAGGTACAGATATCAAGATAGACGATCGAGTACGGACTCTCACAGGAGTTATCACGATGGACGGAGCAGCCGGACAGCAGACGTATGCACTTGGTGGACTTTTTGTCATCGGTACTGAAAAACACGAAACCAGACGTATAGACAATCAGCTTCGTGGGCGCTCTGGACGACAGGGTGATCCTGGGCTTTCTCAGTTTATGATATCTCCTCAGGATGATATCATGCGGATTTTTGGAGGCAATAGGCTCTTTTCGATACTCGCAAGTTTTGAATCACATCCAGAACATGATCCACTCATCGAGAGCAAGGCACTCATGAGAAATATCACTACAATACAAAAACAGGTTGAGGGGCGAAACTTTGATATACGAAAACATATCCTCGAATACGATGACGTACTCAATCAGCATCGTCTCGCGATCTATGCAAGACGTAGTCGTATACTGGAGGGAGTCGATATCCATAGTGAAGTAGTGGATATGATCGAGAGTGAGGCAGAGCGTCTAGTCAATCTGATTGGAGATATTGATACGAGTAGTGGATCACTCCATCCAGAGACAATCATGGGAATCGTTCATGAGATCAATTCTTTTACAGAGAGCACCGTAGCGAGTATCGATGACTATGAGACAGTGGCAGATCACGAGGGACTCGTACAAACTACAAAAACACTCCTCTCTGGAAAGATTGAGATACTCAGAAAAAGTGGTACCGAAGAGCAATTCGCAGAATTTGAGCGACGCCTCTCACTCGCAGCAATCGATGAACTCTGGATGCAGCATATCGATCGGATGGCACACCTGAGAGAAGAAGTTGCATTTGAGTGATATGCCCAGAAAAATCCTCTCGTCGTATACAAGGAACGAGCATATGATCATTTTATAACTATGATACATACCATCGAGCATAGAGTAGTAAAGTGACTCCTCAGCGCTCGTGCCAATGAATCCATAGATAGTGTCAATCTGGAGGAAACTCTCCTCACGAGTTACCTCGAAAATGCTACTGCACACCAAGAACTAGATCATGATAATACTGCACCTATATGACTCCTGCATACATCACCACCACCCTCACCAGAACGTATAAAAGTCGATAGTATGTCGGATCATACGTTTCCTACTGTAGGACGCAACGATCCATGTCCATGCGGAAGTGAAAAAAAATACAAACAATGTCATGGAAAGTAAGCTACTAAAAACATAGCAGATACCTCAAACAAAGCAGATAAAACCCTATACCACCCTCAAGCATCTTTATACTTTATATCTCAATAGTATGCATTCCGAAGCTACATTTACCGAAACAGAACTCACAGAAGTTAATTCTACATTTAGTGAATTTATCAAATTTTTACGAGACTTTGCGATTATTTTAGTGATTGTATTTTTCATACGCACTTTTATCATCACTCCATTTCAGATCAATGGACAATCCATGGAGCCAAGCTATCATGACAAAGAGTTTATTCTCGTAGATAAGTTTTCATATCTCAACTTTCACGAGGACTATCTCGAAAAAAATAATAATACTATACTCACTACTCTCTCTGATATCTGGCGATCTCTCCCGATCCATATCGGAGATCCAGTACGATGAGATGTAGTGGTGATCAAGCCACACGTAGATAAAACTCGTGAACACTATATCAAGCGAGTGATCGGACTTCCTGGTGATGTGATACGGTTTGAAAATGGATCTGTGTTACTCAAAATTTCTGAAAGAGAAAACTTTATCAAAATCAATGAACCATATCTATCTCTAGCTAATAGTGGACACACGTATCTCCCAGACTACGTGGAGGGCAATCAATTTCTCATACCAGAATGAACCTACTGGGTAATGTGAGACAATCGACAAAATTCTGCAGATAGCCGTCAGTGTTTTCAAAATTGTTTTGGGAGCAATATAGAAGCTCACTTTATCAAGAGATCCAATGTAATTGGCCGAGTATTGATAGACTTTGGATATTTTCATATCTTCACTGAAAGATGGTCAATCGACTGGAAAAATATCGGATGGAACCCAGCACCACGACTCCTCTCTAGTCCGAGAAGTGCTACATATCCAGAGCTCCAGTAAGTGAAAAACTACTTCGGATATACCCATATAACTCGGGTAGTATGAGCTAATTTTCAACTACTAACTATTAACTACTATTTTTCTCCTCATCAACAAGCCATCTGGATTTACGAGTTTCGATGTGATCCGCAAGTTTCGTAGTATGACTGGCATCACAAAAGTTGGACATACTGGCACACTTGATCCACTTGCTACAGGTGCACTCCTCCTCGCTACTGACCATAGTACCAAGTTGATATCTCGACTAGAGCATACCTCCAAGACCTATGTCTTCACAGTCGATATGAGTCTCTCGAGTCCGACTCTCGATCTGGAGTGACCTATAGAATCAACAGATATAAAAAGTATGAAAAATCATACTCAAGAAATAGTATATCATTATCTCCTTTCTCAAAAGACACAAATCCCTCCGAAGTATTCAGCGATCCATATCGATGGAAAGAGAGCCTATGAACTCAGTAGAAAATGAAGAGAATTTGATATCCCAGCGAGACCTATCGATATATCAGATATAGAGATTATCAGCTATGAGCTGCCGAGGATGACTATCAGACTCACGATATCCTCTGGAGGATATATTCGGTCTTTTGCACCCGTATTGACAGATTTTTTTGGGATATCAGGCACTGGATGCATCACCATGCTCCATAGAGAAAAGATCGGAAATATAGATCTCACGAGATCTATGGGATTTGACGATCTCGATCTGAGTCATACTATTGACTACTCCGATATTTTTCCTCATATTACACGATATGAACTCGATATATCATACAAAAAGCCTCTCATAGATGGACTCATCATAGATGTGGGTACACAGGAGGAGCGAGAGAGTCAAGCAGAGATACTACTCACGTGTTGAGATATGTGTTCGTTGGCTCTATGGACAGTAGATGGTATCAAAGTGATCAAAAATTTTGTCTAGCTTCACACAAAAATCGCAGAGTGTCTGTTGCTTTTTACAACTTTCTGAATACTCTCGGGAAGTTATGTTTTTTATACGATCTCTCATCATATTCGCCGTAGTATCTGTGCTCCTCCAGACGCATGTTTTTGCTGCATCTGGCACGATGCTCAATACTGGCAATGTCATGACTATCAAGCCCAAGGTAATAGCATCAGAAGTCACTACTCAATCATGAATCATCAGTGATGAGCGGAAGGTAGAAGAGAAAAAAACTGAGAAAAATGCTCAAAAAATCATCCTCGATGTATATAAAATACAATGAAATAAGATCCTCAAGGATATGGATAACAATATAGAAAAGGTAAACTCTGACCCAAAGATACGTATCGATGTATATTCTGGTATACAAAAAACGCTAGAACTCAGAAAACAAAAACTCGAAAAATCAGATATCAGTGAAGAGAGCAAGGATATACTCACGAACTATATCGACTATATGATAACAAATATAGAAAAACGTAAAAAAAATCTCGAGTAATCTCGGGATTTTTTGATTGTATTTTATTGAGTTTTTCATATAGTTCTAGGTGTTTGATGGTTAGATCTTCGTTCCAAATCCTAATAAGTCCTCCACCCTATATGTCTACTGAACTCTCCCTTTGGATCAAGAAGATCCTGATATTGATAACCATAGGTATACTCGGATATCTCCTATGGATGATACAATCATTTATTGTGATACTGGTAGTGTCTGGATTTATCACTATACTCATCACTCCCCTCGTAGATCTCCTCGAAAAACGACGCATCCATGCGAGTATCACACTCATAGGAGTCTATCTGACGATCATCATCATTGGTATGATCGTAGTAGGCACCATCATACCGATCATCATCACCTATGTGAGCGATACGGTCAGTACGGTGATCGAGTGGACCAAGACTGCCCAAGTGACCTATACGATGCAGGGCATACATGGATTCGGTCTGCATCCATACATAGAGCGATCTATCCAGACACTTTTTGATGCTAAAAATATAGACCATACTTTTGCATTTATCCGAGATAATGCTGGCAATATCCAATCTATCATCACTGGGCAGCTATCGAGTCTGACAAGTGGATGAGTCTCGATTATTTCGAGCGTCGGGAGTGTGTTTTTTGACTGGATATTGGTTGCTATTATGACATTTTTGATGGTACTCGAGCGTATCCGTATTGGCAGATTTATACTATCGATCATCCCTGATTCGATCGAACAATATATGATTGTACACTATCGTGAGATCCAACATACTCTGAACTCTTGGATCAAGGCCATGCTCATCCTCTCATTGAGCATATTTACTATTACCTATATAGGACTCACCTTGGCAGAGGTTATCTTTGATTTTGATACTGGGAGGACATTTACATTGGCACTCATCAGTGGAGTGATGGAATTTATACCATATATCGGGCCTATACTTTCGCTGATTCCTGCCCTCATCATCTGACTCGGGATCGGATGGGATGTGGCACTCGTCGTCACTATCCTCTATATCATCATCCAGCAGACTGAAAACAATATACTCGTCCCGTATGTGATGAGTCGATCACTCGATCTCTCTCCATTTCTCGTATTTGTCGTGATGCTCATCGGAGCCAGCCTAGGAGGTATACTCGGGATCATCCTCGCAGTGCCGATCACAGCGATATGTCGGGTATTTTATATGAGCTATCAAGATCGTGTGAAAAAAAATACACCAAAACAAAAATCAAGCAAAAAAAATACATCAGAGGAATCTCTATAGTACTGAAAAAAAACTGTTTAGTAGTCATACTTTTCATACATCTCAAAATAGTATCTGCTTTGTTGCTCTAGCATCACTATAGCTCACTTTTTTCTCATGCCTCTTGGTGGAGAATACTTCGAGAGTTATGAGTTCTGAAAATGATACAAAAAACTCATCTGATATGAGTATATCGAATGTATTTGGGATATGGTTTTGCCAAAATGATACTAGATCCTGAGTCAGAGGAGAAAGAGTCTCTCTATCACGGACAAGTGATATGATCTGATAGAGTCGTCCGATAGAGAGCGTATACTTTTTAGTCAGGATGTTTTGGAGATCTGTATCCAGCATAGAGGTTGAGATCTGTGATCTTGTATCTTTCGTCTTTTCTCTCCATGGTGCTATCAGGCGATCCTCTATCCAAGCATCCAGTATCTTTTGATATGCGAGAGTAATCGGGAGAGCATCCATCTGTGGGTATTGCTGCAGTGTCTGCCAGTATATCTCCGCATCGATGAGTCGCTCGAGAGTATAGCGGGGAGCATGATCGAGCATATCCCCAAACTGATCAAAAATACGAGACGTAATCATATCGAGTCACTCGGTTTCGAGGAGATTTTTGATACTACGACGCCCCTGATGATGAGTTCTGTCTATCTGAATTTTTTTGATAGAACTCGCGACTTCTCGACGCATCCACCGCTCAGCGAGATCCAGTCTCGAGCGAAGTTCACTATTTTCACGGATGAGCTCTGAGGTGGCAGTCATAGTAGCTACATTGTAGCAGATTTTATGATATTTTCCAATATATTAGCAAGAGCTCTAGTATCATGCTTGTAGAGAGTAGTGCGATCGAGGATATCTCCCTGTATGATCTCAATACACTGAGCAGTCAAGCTATCTACATCCTCAGTGCTCAGGTAAATATGCTCTCAACCCTTGACACTGATATCTCACTTGAGACGAGAGAGTTCTGCTATAGAGAGATCGAGACGAGCCTGATTGACGATGATGATATCGATAGATCTCCCGAGATACCGATCGAGTTCTCTGACAAAATCCATAATTCTATATCCGCTCGTTTCTCATCACTTATTGGTGGTATTGGCTACATAGATGATACGAGCTTTTGAATTGATGATGAGATCCTGCATCCCTGCGATGATCAGATTGGATATAGTCGAGGTATAGAGGTCTCCTGGAGCCAGGATGATATAGTCTGCTTCTCGGATTTTGTGGGTGATGGATCTCTTGTGTCTCGCATCATGTGAATCTGACATCAACGAGAGATCCACAATAGGTGAGCTATATCCACAGACATTACTGATATTGTCCTGTCGCTCTATGACTGTCCCATCTGCTAGGGTCGCCTGTATATAGGCTCGATCTGTAGTCACTGGTATCACATGGGCTCTTACATCCATCAGGAGATGCATCGCATCGAGCATAGCATCATAGTCACCATGGAGATGATAAAAAATAAAACCCATGCAGATATTGCCGAATTTGTGTCACTCGAGAGAGTGATCGAGTGGGAGTCTCGCATCAAAATAGAGAAATCAGAGATCTAAAAGAAAGTCATATGCTCCCACCATCTGCGCTACTTCAGCGAGACTTACCTGTGAGATATCGATATCATCTTGTATAGTCATCTCAAAATACCTCTGAAAATCCTCACGGTATGGAGAAGCTGATAAAAAATAGAGACAACGACGCAAATCCCCTGGAGGTGGAAAGTGGATGTCGAGATCCGTATGAAAATATCGCATCAGCCTCCCTGTCGTACGTCCATCATCACTCATAGAAACAATCGATGAGAGTCGGATATCGTCACCAAAAGTACTATATATACCTGAGAGCATATTGGAGTGTCCATTGCCTCATCCGATAGTGACGACTCTCGGTCGCTGATCTGTAGCCATATCAGCAAAAAAATCATACACCGTATCAATAGAGTTCACCTCTACTGCTATGATCGTATCACGGAGGATGGGAGTATCGTTGCCATCTGGAGCAAAATTATCTCCAAAATAAATACAACTATCGCAAGATACACCCAGGGTCTCATATACATGTTGGAGTCCATCATACTTGGTATAGAGCGAGACATCGATGGACGTATCACCACTGATGACGATCTCTGGTATATTCAGTTCTTGTATGAGGATATCTCGATAGAGGGATCGTTGTATCTTTTGGGGATCATAGGCTCGACGGAGTGCTGGACTACTCTCTCGTGGGATGCATACGACTGTTGCCATAGTCGATGAGCGAGGTTCGAGGGCGAGTGAGATCTGATATGATTGATTGATATCATCTATAGTGCTCGATAGTGCGGAGAGATCGAGTTCACCATCTAGTCGAGAGACACACTGGTATGATCCATCTATATATCTATATATCTCAGATCAGTTGGAGCATGCGAGTATCAGGTGAGTGAGATCAGCATCAGGAGGGAGCTGATCGAGGATATGAGATGCACAGACACTATATCCACGAGCTGTGAGGATCACTATCATATGATCTGATGCAAATCATGCCAAAAATCGAGCTTGATCCTGTGTGAGTGGCTGATTGGGACTCGTGAGAGTGCCATCTTTGTCAAAGATATATATATCTCGCTCATGGAGTGAAGCAGCTGTAGCAAATCGAGAAAATGGTATGAGCATATTAAAAAAATTTGATCCACATATCGTGAAAATAAACATCATGATCAGCGAGAGATGACTTGAACTGGGTATATCCAGCATAGGACAGTGACTGTCCATCATCTCGCATATGGTCAAGGTCACAGTATTGTATACAATTTTGATATGAGTCAAGCATCCAACGATCGATGATGGCTATCCCGAGATGATATGGGTGTGAGTCAGGATGATAAAAAGAAACCCAATACTCGCTCGTCACTCCTTCATCGATAAATATGGCTCCAGCGAGCACTCGCCCTCATATAGATGCTATATAGATCCGATATCCTGACTCTCTATTTTCTAGTAGTTTACGAGTCATACGGATACGGGAGGATTTTTCTCTATCATGTACGGGAGTATCCTGATACATCCTGAGAAAGTCATCCAGTGAGCAAGTTGCAGATATCTCTATAATACTATTTTCGATATTTTGTAGTACTTTCCTCCGATGGGCTCTCGCGGGAGCTGTCCACTTATTCCAGTAGTCAGGTCGATCGAGGATGGAAAATGCTGATCGAGATGAATGGATATTTTTTTTGGCAAGCCAAGTCGGTACTCTCCACCATCATTTTGGCTTCTCGACTCTTCGCATCGGAGTCCACCAGATGATCCCATGTGATATTCAGGATTTTTTGAGATCTGTCACACTGAGTTCAGTATCTTGTTTCTCGATCGTCACACTCCACCATCCCGGCAGAGCCTGCCATGCCGTCCAGAACTCATATCACTTCCCTATTCGTCCTATGATGTTATTGGTGTATTTTTTGTAGTAGTCAAAAAATACTCTCGATCCAGTACGATAATAACTAAAATCAGTGGGGATGAGTGAGCGATGGAGGGGTTTCATAGAGGGATGATAGTGAGTGATGAGTGGCAAGTTTCATATACTTCACTTTTTCTACATTTTTATTTTTTAATCTTGAGATTTTCAAACTCCTCCACCATCTTCTCGACTTCTCGCAGTCCTGACTGATAAAACTCAGGGGATGCGATATCGATACCATAGCGACCAAGGATATCTCGTGGGCGTTCTGATCATCCAGAGCGGAGGATATCCTTGTAGTCCTCAACCGAGAGTGATCCATCTTGTACCCGATTGTAGAGAGCAAATGTGAGGAGATTGCCAAATGCATAGGCATAGCAATAAAATGGTGTATGAAAGATATGAGGAATCATAGACCATCCGCTTTCTTCCTCCGCATCAACATCATAATTCACGACTCCACCATAGAGTGAGTCTTGATGTTTTCTCCAGAGGGTATTGAGATCCTTGTATGAGAGCTCCTCTCCGCTGTGGATCTGTGTATGCACCTCTCGCTCAAATGCGACATACTGCACCTGACGAAAAATCGTTGCAAATATATCACCGAGTCGTTCATTGAGATACTCTTTGTACTCATCTGGATTGACGAGGGATTTGACCTTTTCGCCGAGGAGCATCTCTGCAAATATCGAAGCCGTCTCCGCCATAGAAAGTGCCGAGTCATAGACGGGAGCCTCTTGAGCCTGAGAGAGATGACCATGGATCGCATGCCCGAGCTCATGAGAGATCGTCGAGACATCTCGGAGCTTGCCGGTGAAGTTGAGCAGTACAAATGACTCCTCTCCCTTACGATAGCTGGCATATGCACCTCCTCGCTTGCCCGATCGTGGCATCACATCGATCCGCTCTTCTTCGATCATTTTTTTGGAGTATTCGTAGAACTCCGAGTCAAAATCCCTCATCACAGACAAATGCAAATCATATGCCTCATCGAATGTGAAGTCTCGGTCAACCGTACCAAGGGGAGCAGAGATATCGTAGACAGAGAATTTATTGGGCTCCCCTGTCAAGGGGAGGTGCCCGTAGGGCGGAGGGGTTTTTGTTTCAGAAATCAAACCCCCCAGGCTATCGCCTTCCCCCCTTGACAGGGGGATATCGAGTCCCAACATCCCCGCCTTTGCTCGGAGAAATCTCTGATAGAGTGGATAGGCTTTTTCTACCTCAGAGAGGAGCATATCTACCACCTCATCATCCATCTCCTCCGAGAGATTGCGTCCTGCCATCACATTGTCAGGATATCCTCGCATCGCTATCTCAGATGTGGCATCTTTGACGATACTCGTATAGATATTGCCGAGTGTGATCTGAGTCTGTTTGGAGTTGTATACTCGACGTAGTGACCGATATGCCTCTTGGCGGAGAGTCCTATCCGTATGCTGACGATAGCTCCTGACTTCTTCTTCGGTCATAGTTTTTTCGACTCCATCGATCGTCATCGTATATTCATACGATCCAGTGAGCTCATCATGGAGAGTATTGGCTAGAGCGAGGGGACGAGATTTGAGATTGAGGACTTTTTCTTCTTTTTCAGACAATATATACTTGATACCATCCGCAGTAGAGATGAGGTCATTTTTGTACTGTGCCATCTTGGGGTCACACGACCATAGCATGATCTGATCGTATCCGATGAGTTTCCATCATTGAGCTACCCAGAGGAGCAGATTCGAGGCTTCAGTATAGATATAGTCTACTTCTCACATTTTTTTGGTCACAGAGAGATCCTGTGTATCGAGAGAGGATCGATAAAAGAGATAATAGCTGGGAGTGGCCATACTATGAGACATCTGTGTATAGTCAGTATAAAATCAGAGTATCTGATCAGTAGTTGTAAAAGTATGAAAAGTATGTTCATACTTTTTTGCAAATTGTCTCGTAGCTGGGAGTATGTTTTCTATATCTTTTTGGAGCTTTGGATCAGTGAGGTCTGTATAAAAATATCGAGCCAGATTCCAAGAAATAGGATATGTCATATATTTAGGTAAGTTTTAGGAATTTGAGGAGGACATCGCGAGTAGCGAGCATATCTCATCGAGCGGTGTGGGCGGTATAGCCCGTGATACCAAACATATCTACGAGTCATCCAGGTTTAGAGAGGCTCGTCGAGGTAAATGTCGGTGTTGTACCATTGTATCTTGCTACAGCATTGATCTGATTGGCGATCGACTTGGTATCTATGATATCATTGCCGAGGAGATCCATCAGAGCAGTACGACGAGATCGATCAAATATACTGGAGAGAAATGTGATATCTGCAGTGATGTATTGTCCTACGATGATGGGCTTGTGATCTGGAGAAAAATACGTCGCATAAAATCCAGTAAATATATCACAAAATTCCTCATATGACCGCCCTACAGCGATACGATCGAGTGTAAATCCATTGTATTCGAGTGCTGCTCTATCGATCGTGACTTCTTCAGGAGGACAGAGATCCATGAGGAGTTCACCCATCAGCTCGAATTTTTCATCGAGTACCATCATCCCAACCTCGATCACTCCATGTTGGAAAGGATTGAGACCCGTCATCTCCAGATCCATGAGAAGATAGGTTCATTTTTTTGTTTGATTTTCCATATAAAAAGGCTAGTATAAGGGATAGATTCGATCCACAGTGTATCGAGATTATACTATCTGTCAAACCATACATGACCAAACAATTCATCGTCCAGGATCCATATTTTGAAAAGGCAAAAAAACTCGGATATCGAGCTCGTAGTGCATTTAAGCTGATCGAAATACAGGAAAAATATCACCTCATCGAGCCACGGATGCATGTCCTCGATATCGGGGCTGCTCCTGGGAGTTTTTTGCAAGTGATATCCAAGATCGTCGATCTCGAACACAAGGTCGTAGGTATCGATATCACCAAGATTGATCCCAACTTTGGACGACCCAATATCCACCTCTTGCAGGAAAGTATTTTTGAATACGAAAAAATCCGAATATTTCTCGATAGTATCGGAGTAGGGCAGTTTGACCTCATCACCTCAGATATCGCTCCATCGACTACGGGTATGAGCTGAGTAGATCAATATAGATCTATAGAACTCAATCTCGCAATACTAGATGTCGCCCGAGTATTTTTGAAAAAATGAGGCAATCTCATACTCAAGGTATTTGTCTGAGAAGATATCAATGATCTCATGTGACCACTCAAAGAAAATTTTCAAAAAGTAAGTCGGTTCAAGCCAAAGGCCTGCAGAGATAGAAGTTTTGAAGAGTATTTTATCGGACTGGGGAAAAAGTAATAGATAATTTTTGTCAATTTAGTCCTTTGTATCCCAAGTGTATAACCTACGGGATCATTGCGACGAAGAGCTTGTACTGAACTTGTTTCACTAAGGAATCTACTCTACTATGAGCATCTGAGTAGATACTTATCTCCTCAGTATGACTGAGTACAAGGTACTACTTCAGAAACTATTAGACGATGATCTGTGCATCTATCTCCATGAGTATCCTCTCGATCACCTGTCGATCGTTCCAGGCAATAGATCATCGATTGGTCACTTGTACCGTCTCTGCTCACTTCCCTGCTACGATGAGGACATCTCCAGGACGGAGCATGATGCAGGCAGTACGGATAGCATCTTCACGAGATGGGATGATCCAGAACTTTTCTCACTCAGAGCGAGTGATCCCCTCTGTCACATCACGAATGATACGAATAGAATCCTCCGTATAGGTATCATCATCGGTAAGGATGACCACATCAGAGAGGGTATCGACTACGTTTCCCATCTTGGGCCTCTTGGTACGATCTCGATCACCCGTTGCACCAAATACTGTTATCAGTCGTTTGGTGGTTTCTATATTGCGGAGTGTCGAGAGTACCGATCTGAGAGAATCCTCTGTATGAGCATAGTCGACATAGATACGAGCCCCACGGGTATTTGGGATGACTTCCAGACGACCTGGCACAGAGGTAAACTCAGCAATCAGGGATTGGATCGTTGCGATATCGATTTTTTGAGACATCAGTACTGCCACAGCACAGAGGATATTGGAGATATTAAAGTTGCCAGGCAATCGAGATGAGAGATGAAACTGATTGGATGGGATACGTACATCAAACTCAGTAGAGAGCTCGGTATTGGTGACATTTTCTGCTCTCACCTGTGCCCCAGGAGCAAATCCTACAGTATAGAGATTGTCAGCTACGATATCGCGAGTGAGAAATCTCTCCGCATATTCACTATCCATATTGACAACCGCCACTTTTCGGACTCATTTTTTGATACCATTTTTATAGAGATTTTTAAAAAGCTGCAGCTTGGTCTCTACATAGTTATCCATCGTATGATGGAGATCGAGATGGTCTTGAGCGATATTGGTCAGTACTGCGACGTCATAGCGGAGCCCATGTACCCGATGATAGTAGAGTGCATGTGACGAGGTCTCTATGACCGCATATTCACAGCCTGCCTGGCGAGCACGACGGAGAAACGACCACATATAAAAAGGAGACGGTGATGTCATCTTGAGATTGTTGTCCTCAAAAACTCCATCTATCGACATATTGACTGTCGAAAACATAGCCACTTTTTTTCCAGATTTTTGGAGCCCACGAGCAATGAGATTGGTGGTGGTGGTTTTACCCTTGGTGCCTGTGATGCCGATCACGATCATATCTCGGGCAGGATTGCCAGATATCCAAAAGGCGATCACCCCTCGCACATAGTGATAGGTCACACGCAGTGGTGAGTCCAGAGAGATGAGTTTTCTGAGAAAAGAGAGCATAAGAGAGAGTATAAGTGGGTATAAAGTATGAGGGGCATAATGCAATATATAGGTATCTTCATCAAGAAGATATGTTCTGTAGTATTGTCATCCTCAAAGAGGATCTGCTTGGGTTCTGATCTGAACAGATTCTCCTACGGAGAATGACAAGACCACAGAGGCTATTTGTATAGCCACTTCTTATTTCCGCTTTCTACACACTATTTCCTTGAATTTTATGAGAAAAAGCTTATTATTCAATTCTATTTGATATTTTAACTCGACAAATATGCCAAAACTCAAGATAGAAAAATGAGATGACAACGAGATACTACGAAGTGTCTCAGAGACTATCAAACCTGCAGAGCTAAAACAATACCGATCTCTCGCAGAAGATATGATAAAACATATCAAAAATCCTGACAATGGAGGTGTCGGTCTCGCCGCTCCTCAGGTCGGAGTCAACAAGCGTCTCATCGTCGTATCACTCATGCGAGACTATGATGATGAGTCATATCGTACAATTGCTATGGTCAATCCTGAGATCATAGAGCACTCAGAGGGAAAGGTAAAAGACCAAGAATGATGTCTCTCAGTTCCAGGAGAACGAGGAGATGTCGAGAGATGGGATTGGATCAAGGTGAGTTTCGTAGATCCAGAAGGTCGCAAATATGCAATGCGACTGGAGGCGCTCGCCGCTCGTATCGTCCAGCACGAGATCGATCATCTCGATGGAGTATTGTTTACGGATAAAGCGGAGAATATAGAGTTCAGCAAAGATGAAGATTAGCCCTGACATTGCGAGGAACGATCCGTTCTCCGTAGTACTACGAAGGATAAAAGCAATCCAGAAAAAAAGTAAGTATATAAAAAATCCCCAGTTTAGAGTCATGGGGCGGATGATGATTGATGGAAAACATCATAAAGAGAGAGATCAAGCGGATTTTTCAGATTTCTGCTTTTTTGACTATCAGATCAGTCTCAATCCTATCTCCTTTGTTTCAACTCTGTCCCTCCTTTTGCTACATTCTCCAGTAGCATCCGCTTGTCCCCTGCATATCGCATATTTTCGAGGGCTCGGATGAGCTTTTCGAGCATCTGGAACTGATCTACTGTTTCAGAGATAAATGCGTTACCCACAAATTTCATCGGATCAAACTCTATAAAGATTTCCATATCTGACATGGGGACTACTGGAACGACTCGGTTTTTGGCGAGATCTGCCATAGGGATCGTGTCTCGGAAAGTATCCGTGATCCATATATCAGCCCCTGCGATAGCATCAGACGTGATATCTGTGATGAGAGTGATCCCGAGTGAGGCACATGCAGAACGAAAAAATACCAGCAAAGCAGTATCCTGAATATAGGAAAGTACGGTAGCACGAGTCCCCTTCGGGAGGCCGAGATGGCGGAGCAATGTGGCTCTCGCTTCCTCCTTTTGGTTTTTTGGATTATTTGGCATATGTGTATGGGTATGGATTTCCGTATATGAAATATTGAGATAACTCTATCACACTTTTTTGGATAAATCCAGAAAACAATATTGACGAGAGATAAATATGCATCATTATGATACAAATAGATTGGATTTTTTGAGATTTTTGAATATAACCATATCCAAATTATCCGATCTTCCTGAGTTTCTGTCATCCCGGGCTTGTCCCGGGATCCAGAATACTATATGGATTCCTGCCTTCGCAGGAATGACAGAAACCTCCTTCTATGAACAAGAATTTTTGGACAGAACTCGCATCTCGCTGACCTATCGCAGCACTCGCTCCGATGGATGGATACTGTGATAGTCCATATCGTCAGATCGTGAAAAAAATCGCCCCAGAGACAGTAGTGTTTTCAGAGTTTTATAGTGCTGATGGACTCGTACACTCCAAAGATCTCCAAAAACGAGCCCTCACACATAGCACGAGCGAATACCCTCTCATCATCCAGATATTTGGCAAGGATCCCCTCATGTTCGCAGAAGCAGCCCGCATTATCGAAGGATATGGGATCACTGGGATCGATATCAATATGGGATGTCCAGCAAAAAAAGTCGTCAAAAGCGGACACGGATCATCACTCATGATCAACCGAGATACGGCATTTCGCATCGTGGAGGAGATGAGCAAAGCTGTGAAAATCCCTGTGTCTGTAAAAACACGACTCGGCTGGGAAAATCCTGATCTCTTGGTCGACTTTGTGAAGTGACTCGAATGAGCATGAGCCAATCTCATATCCATACATGGACGGACGTATAAGCAGGCTTTTACTGGGAGTGCTGATCTGACTGGGATCTATGATCTCAAGCAGCATGTCGGTATCCCCGTGATCTGCAACGGTGATGTAGCGAGCTATGGGGATGGAGTAGCCAAGATGGTGCATCCAGAAAACAGAAAACAGAAGACAGAAGACATAATACAGGAGCAAGAAATCCTTGGTTCTTCGGGATTTGCAATCCCGAACTCTGGATTGCAAATCCAGAGAAACGAAATATACAAAAATTTAGATGGTTTTATGATTGGTCGTGCATCTTTCGGCAATCCATGGTGTTTTCTCCCTGGGAACTACACTCCTACACTAGCTGAGATCCTCCAGACGATGGTCGAGCATGGTGATCTCCTCTGGCAAGTGAAGTGACGACATGGAATGATGGAGGCTCGCAAGCACCTCGTCCAATACCTGCACGGATTCCCTGGAGTAAAAGAGTACCGTAGTCAGCTTGTACAAGTCGAAAGTCCTGAGGATATACACAGTGTGATAGACTCTATCCGTCAGACTCATCAAACCCTCTTGACTCAAAAACTCTCTGGGAATAATCCAGAGAGTCAGATGGTGACATGGGATTGTGGAGTGGATTAGAGTAGAGTCTTGAATTTGAAGTCAATTCTTTCATACGGTAGTCCCTCAAATTTAAATCTCTCTATGATAGATTTAAAGAAGAAAAGATATATAGTGGGATTAAGCTTTTTAATACAAGACAGAAAATACATATAAAAACCTCCAAATTTTGGAGGTTTTTATTATTATTCCTATAATTAATCAAGGCTTAATAGACATTTTTATGTGGTTATATTCATGAGTTTTTAGCATAATAGAGGGGTTTATCCTCTCTATTTTAT
>JJOG01001488.1:0-30642 GCA_000715275.1 Gyrodactylus salaris
ATGCGACATTTATCGTAACCTTTATCGAAATATTGGCCTACACTTGAAATTTCAATCCAAAAAATCAATATTCAAAATCTTTATATCAACTATTATCATCACATTGATGATTTCAAATACATTCATTGAAAACCAGATAGGGATGAATCATCCAGCTTGAGTATTAGGAACATTTTCTACACCATCCAAGAATTCTATCGAATCTTATCATAAGGTCTCAATAAATATACGATATTTATCGCATAGCGATAGAGACGATCGATAATTAATCGTGTTAATGACTTTTTCGATATCGATATCGAGTCCTTATCGTGTATCAATGGACGATATGGACAGGTCAAGTTGAAATAGTGAAAATACTATTGATCACTTAATTTTTAGCTGCGTCGCACCCATTGACTTTGTTCGAAGTCTCAAGCGTCATGAAATCGTAGAATTGGCTCATCAAAGCTCAGGCAACCAACAGGTCTCCTTCGAGAGGGCCATCTTGTGGTACGACCGCCGCCAGCTGCCCCTGCAATGGCTGAACTCGTCCAATTCAAAGTCCCTGGGGAGTTCCTTCTCGCAAATCATCGAAATCCATCTGGGAACTCTGAATTGGCGGAGAATCCTGAAGGAGTTCAAGGTCAAGGAGAAGACCATCCTGGTCAGTTCTCCTGTACAAACACATCCAGTGCAGGCGCCGCATGGCCTCAAGAACCCCCCAGCACCCGGGAGTAAGAGGAAAGGCGTCTCTATTGATCATAGAAAGTCAAAGGGCAATCGCCTCTCCGAGGCCAAATTTAAGCCCAGTTAGTCGCAATTATATTGCTCTTATCTCTCTCTAGGACTCAAGTTATATTATTCTTCTTTTTAAAGGATATATATTAGGGCACTGCTTTTTGAACTAAGATCACGAGGAATCGCTTAAGATTGCTCAAATATATGATGAAGAACTCATTCTGAGGCTATTTCTATCTTTCGTGCTTTTTAAAGGAGGTAAATTCAAAAAGCAGCGCCCTAATGTTTATTGTTCGTTTTCAGTTAGGTAATCAAAAATTAATTAAATTAAGTCTCTTAATTCCATACTTTTAAGATTGCATTTTTTAAAGAAATTTTACATCTCATTTTCTCTTCAGAAAGAAAACGCAGCGACTCCAATCGTTCAAAGTGAGTCTTAAAAGAGCAATGAACGAGTTGAAAATATAACTGTTCAAACTTTCTTTTGAAGCCAAAAGGTTGACTTGTCTGATGATAATGAAGTCGAAGAAGTGAAAGGAGTGCCAGACAAAGTTCCCGTGTCATCTTCCTCAGAATCGGATTCATCTTCTTCTGGTAATTAGCTTTATTTGATCCATCAGTTCTAATAACCTTTTTTCAACGTTTGTTGGGGTCTATCGAATTGGGTTGGACTCGATTCTTTTCCCGCCTCGAGATAATCTTACTCACTTATCAAATGCTCACTCCCTTCCTCATGTTAACCAGAACAGAGTTGGACAAAAAGACTCAATTTCTAAGAAAAGTCATAAAAATATTTAATTCACATCCCTTGGTGTTGTCTGTCGACCTTGTCAAGAAAACTTTTGGAAAAAGATATTTCTACGACCAGGATTAAAAATCAATGAATACATCCTTTGCTCTTACAATGAATGACTGGGAAAGCTCTTGCCATATTTCAAGGCTATTCATTGGCACCTCTTGTTAGTATTACATCTCTAGAAGTCTCATTATTTGAACTATTATCATCATCCACCTTATGAAATTCAGAATTGTTTTGGCGAAAAAATCTTCCATGACCGTACTGAGGTTCAAAATTGGACAAAATCTAATTTTGAGTCAATTAAAATAATCTAGGGAAGCAGCGCCCCACTAGTTTGAATAACAAACGATATTTTTCAGACGAATTCCTTGAAACAACCGAATCGAGCAGTGAAGACGGTGAATTTCTCGACTTGTCCGATTCAAGTAAAGGCAACCAAGAAGAGGAGAGTCGTCGGTCTACCCTAACCAAGAACACACAATTGCCCACTCATAGATCGATCTCTTCGAATTCCGGATCAATCGCTGAGCACTTTGAAGCGAGAGACAGATGGATTGCGAATCTCTATCGTTTTATGGAAGAGAGGGGAACCCCGATCAACAAGGCTCCATCTATTGGAAATAAGGATCTCGATCTATTTCGTCTACACAAGGTTAGTTGATTACAAAAGGATCTTTACAAATACGTCATGCGATATATCTTTCAATGTGTATTAATTTTACGATCATGATGAATTGCATTGATCTCGTAGTTAGTCGATAGTCAGAATACTTTTATATTTATTCACACTTCTTTCGTAGTTGGTCCAAAACTACGGTGGCTTCCACAGAGTGAGCAACAACATGTTCTGGATCACAATCTTCTCCAAGCTCGGCCTTCCGCCGTCCTTCACGGCGGGATCGAAACACTTGCAGGCGGCCTACAAAAAATACCTCTACCCCCTCGATGACCTGAATAGGAAGCTGGGCGCCAACCTTGACACCAGCCTAGTCTCCTCCACCGGGAGAAGGACCACTCACAACAGCGGCAATCAGATAACTAACCTCTCGCCCAGCGTATCCCGTCAGGTCGAGGAGAAGCACATCCCGATTGTTGAGGCCATCACCAGCAGCGGCTCCCTGAGCGGCTCCATCTCTAAGAAGAAGTCCAGTGATGCCCAATTGGCTACACCATCCCCGCCACACTTGATCGCAGAATCTCCGGTGAAAGTCTTTGTGTCCACGTCGTATGCTCCGTCTAGTCACTCGGCAACGACGAATATTGACGATTCCAGTCCTAATTTCTCAGGCCTCGAGCAGATATCCTATGATACCTATCAGCCGGATAGTGCCTCCGAATTTTCTTCGGCCAATTCGAATAGAAAGAAAAAAATGGCAAGTTTTAGTTTTGATCACAGTTGCAAACTGATAATTTATTCATCAACATACTCACTAGTAGCGGGAATGGTAATTTATACTTTTTACTTGTAATGATTGATCATCTTTTCAGGAAACTGACACAGATAACGAAACTAAAAAGTCACGCAAGAGAAAGAAGCAAGATGAGCCATGTACGCCAATTAAAAATCTCAAAAAGGACTTTCAATCAACTCCGAATAAACTAAACAGTAAGTAGATAAAGGTAGGACCTTCGCAGAAGGTCATTAAGAAAAATAATACAAAACATCCTATTACTTTCAGGAAGAATTTTAATTTTTCAAAGACCCGAACAAGTTAAATATCATGAGTAGGGATACCCAAAATATGCATTCCTTTCTGAAAAATATGCACTGTAATCTTAGAAATGTAAAAACACGTACATTTTTACTGTCATCAAAAATATTGAGATGAGTTGGCAATAGTCTGTATTACAAAAAGATTTTTGACTAGATTCGAATACATCACAGCACTTTTAGCATTATTCCATCGTCTTTTATATCCGAAACAACTCTTCTGATAAATTGCAAATCCTCACAATAGAACTTGGCTGCTTCAAGCCAACTTCTCCATAGAGTTAGTTTTGCTCTCTATGAGTAGTTTCCTTCGGTTATTCTGATAAATTTTGTTTAGGAAAAGTTTATAAAAATACTTTGTAGCGTCCAACAGAATCTCATCTGTCAACTAGAACCTAGATCAAACTGCATTAAAAAAGTATTACCATTGTCGGTGTTTCTTGCTATTTTTGTAACCCAAAATATATTGATCGTTTCTCAACCTATGCACGAATTTCTCAGAGAACAAGACTGAGTCTTCTGGATCACCCCCGGAGTTGAAAATGGAAAATTCCCTTCTCAAGTCAGCCCCACTCAAGAGCCCTGTCAAATTGCACGAGCCTCTCGGCTTCTCATCAGAGCCAAACTCAATGAACACCTCCCTCCTCGATATGTGCCAGACGACCTTTGATCAGAATCGAGTGAGTCTCGAATAATTAATTCCGACTAACGAAAAATTTGGTAATGATGTACACAAATATAATTAACCAATTAAATTAGGTCAGTAGGATCCAGTCGTTATTGTTGAGTCAACGCTAGTTTTAATGAGAATCTCTCTAGATCATTCCAGTGGGCTCTCGTGTCTTTGTCCGCTTCGCTGAAAAGTTCTATCCGGGCAAGATAATCCGCTTGATCAATAAGAATTACACAGAGTTGAGAAAGTCCTCGGAAAAGATGCAAGAGAACATTATCAAGTTCCTCGAATCAACCGATCCCGGTGATATCACCTACAAAGTTCACTACTTGGGATGGAACACTCGTCACGATGAGATTGTTGAGAGGGATAGAATTGTGTAAGTTCATGCCCTTGTTTTGTCTCTATCTGTCAGATGTGGTTTTATTTTGTGAAAAAACAAATCTAACCAATGACAGTCGTCTTAAATATTATTGGTCCAGAAAAGAAGAGGAAAGTCTTGAATTGATTGAAGCTTATTTAATTAAATTTTTGAAATTCTAGAAAGGTCATTGAATGGGCACCCAACATCAACAGACCACCTTCTTCATCCTCAATGAACTTTGGCAGTTGTGGTTGTATGGACGAACGAGAGTTTGACATTAAGAACTTTGAGGATGGCGATAAAGTTTTGCCGGATTTTGATGAAATCAAATGTACGTTTCTCTTTGTACGGCTTTAATTATAAACACTTAATCCTTATGTTTTCCAGGTGATCCCTTGGTGAGGGAAAAAACCCACAATGAAGAAGAAGTTGAGGAGGGTTTGATAACACAAGAGTCCCTTTCATTGACCTCCAACACTCCGTCGGCCTCGTCATCTCCAGCTGGTAGAGAGGTCGGCAAAGGAAAACTCATTGTCCCCATCTCTTCCAAGGACCTCAGGCAAGGCCTGGAACCCATCAGTCCCACTCCTATTGAGTGAGTTTCAAACTTCATTATCAGGTGTATTCGATTGAGCCTCGACATATTTCAGGCTTGAAAATCATTGAATCTTGAAATCAACGTAAATGACATACTTTTTTGCTAAATATAGATTAATAAAATGCATAATTCATCAAAATGCCGGTCACATGTGAATGCCAAATATAATTGTTCTAATTTTCCATTCAAAGACAAGATTCTATACATTATCTTCTCTTGAGTTGGTTTTTAATTTAAAATTCAACCAGGGATACAAGAAAAGAGATTCACCCAGTTAAACCTGTCAAAGAAGAGGAGGAACCTTTGAGAAAGGTTGCGGAAATAACGGAGGAGGTACCATCCAAAAGGAAGGCCGGTCGCCCACGAAAGACCAATAAATTCACGCCAGAGTCCGCCTTCACGCGTAAACAAACCCCGTGCAGCCAACACACTCTCAGGAACATTATGAACGAGGAGGACACAGCTAGTGATATTGTCACCACCTCTGCCGCTCCAGTCTTTCGTTACGGCCGTGGCAGGCATCCTAAACTCTATGGTAAACTCAATAGAATATCAATTTGTGAGTATTTGATTGATACTCATGGGTAGTCGGAGCAAGTCTCTAATGTATTTCAGGATTTGTATTGAAAGCAGACAAAGAAAGGTCCTTAAAGAATCTTTTATTTAATTTTTTTTTCATTTAGCTGCCCGAAGTAATGCCTCTGTTAAAGCCGATAATGATTCCGATTCCAAAGCAAGTGAGTCCAACTTCATAGGGCCCAAATCATCTTGAAAGTCTATCTCATCAATTAGGCACTTCAACGCCCACTAACGGTCGCAGGCCGAGAGGTCGCCCACCCGGCAAGTCCAAGGTGAAGACGCCAACAGCGAAGCGCGACAGTGACTCCATACACTCCAGCCGTAGTCAGACATTCTCACGATACAACGAGAGTGACTCTGAGAATCGCTCTCGAGGTCATAAGGGGAGGGTCTTCAAAAAGCACAAAGTTAGTTTCCAACATGTCCAAAGCGTTGAAGAGGCACTTTTTTCCAATGTAAATTTATGAAAATCGGCATTTGAGTGTCCTTTTATGATGAAAAGAAATACATATTTTTGGTTACCCTTTTTATTTCTAATACATCGGAATACATTAATGTCCTACTCTGTACACACATTAAAAATCGAAATTTAGATAACATAAATTCATTCGACCTATTGATTTGACCGAAATTTTTTATACTTCTGTGTGTTGCGATTAGTGCCGTGATCGAATAACAACATCTTTTCTACAGCCTGCTACCTACAGTGACTTGGAAAGCAATGACAGTGGCGATGAGACTCACCGCCTTGACGAAAACGGCGACGCCTTACCCCGCCTCACGAGGAGACAGCACAAAATGATCCTTGGCGATGAGAATGAAAGGTCGGATCATCGGGATTACGATCACGATGAAGGTTTGTTACAATTCTGATCGTCATCATGGCAACCTTTTGTAGATGACGGGTTATTCTGAAGTACCAACAAAAAGAAGTGGATATTTTTCCAATTTTTGAGTCATTTGAATAACACCAGTTTAATTACCAGGGGGTTATTTAGAAAAATTACTTCATCACGGTCATCCAAAATGTTTTCATAAATTATAAATACAGATTAAAGCCCTCGGAAGTATTGTTATGTAGATGAGAAATTAAACTCATTCTATAATGGTATGCAATCTGTACTAAAATAGGATTACTTCGAAGTTAATTTAAATTCTCTGAGCCCATAGAAGGTCACAAACATTTTTCATTCATAAGATTCGCAGCGTTTAAATCCTGGACGATTGTGCCTGAAAATAAAATATTTTTGTGTAGAAAACCTGTCATTTAAAAGTATTGATTTTTTTCTATTTTGAACAACAGCAAATTGATTCATTCCTATCAGAAATCTCTGATAGTTTAATGAAATCCTAAAATTCAGCCAGCCAACTATTATTAACCCAAACTTGAATTGACATTGATTGAGCGGTTGTATGAGTCTTGACACGAATCATTATTTAGCAAAGAGTTCCAAATCCAGTGTCATTTCAAAGATTGACCCATCCGGTCAAAACGACCTGGACAACACAGTAGAAGCGGTCCTCAGTCTATCTCGTACCTCAATGATGAAATCCAATGTCCCAGTTAAGACAGACTCGAGTGACGTCGAGGACCACCTGTCCCCATTGGTCGGCCATCGGGTGATGAGAGAGGATGATATTACCTCTCTCGGCAGTACCATTGTAATGAGTAATCATTACGACATTTGTATGCACAAGGACGACGTGGACGTTGAGAGGGGTAAGAACAAGTCGCTCAAGTGAGTCCTTTGCCCTTCTAAAGGCTTCAAGATACATTTTTTGCATAATTCTCCTGTATTAAAATTTACTTGAAATTTCTTGTGAATAGGACCCCGAATCATAACTAAATATTTAGATCAAGATGATCAAGATTTATGAAAAAATATTTAGTCATGAAATTTTAAAACCGTTAAAAAATTTAAATAAGAAATTAAAATTGAATTTTTTTTAAATTTGAGGCTACGTATGGTTGGTAAAATCTGTCAATAAAATTAATCAAGTCTGTTCAAGTCCAAATGGGTGTGAAAATCTAAAACAATTGTGTCCAAATCTTAACAAAAAGAAGAATTTTTTTTATTTCTTGAAAATACAAAAAATTATTGATCATAATTGATGATCTA
This sequence comes from Gyrodactylus salaris, assembly GCA_000715275.1. Classification (NCBI taxonomy): domain Eukaryota; kingdom Metazoa; phylum Platyhelminthes; class Monogenea; order Gyrodactylidea; family Gyrodactylidae; genus Gyrodactylus; species Gyrodactylus salaris. Next base: position 7,565 of record JJOG01001488.1, read on the forward strand.
TCAACAGGTCGCCTGGAAGTTCAATCGGTTCCTTCTCTTCAAATACCTCCCTAGACGAGAACGTCCTGGAAGAGTTCAGCAACAACCTGAAGGGAGACATCCTCTCCCCGGCAAACACAATAGACTCCTCCAACGCGCCCCTGTCAGTGGAAGAGTGCGGCTCCACGAAGGAGCCACGCGCAAAGAGCAGCGCCCCCTCTGAGACCTCCTCAACCAGCAAGTCCACCAAGCGTCCCAGGTTTCCCAAGAAGATCAAGTCGGACCTCACGAGCATCGAGAGTGGCCAGAGCTCCGAAGGGGAGTCTCGCAGTAACGACATTCAGGATAATATTGCAAGTCCAGCGACTATACAAAAGATCAAAGAGAAACAGGTTGGTCATTCAACTCCTTTGAAATAACATTGAAAGATATTTTCATCCTAATACTTAGAACTAACTTTATTGATAACCTTTCCAGCTGGCCTATTCGAGTAACTCACCGAAACCCTATCTTGGTGACTCCATGAAAACCTCCTCGTCAGAATACAACAACCTCCACGGTCCCTTCCAGAGGAGATTCGGTGGTCCTTACTTTCCAATACCTGGACTCGACACTTTGTCTTCAGATGAAAAGTGCCAGGTGAGTTCAAGCCACATTTTTATATTTTCAACTTGAAATAAAAACAATTCCTTAGGCCTTACAAATGCGAATGCGTAAAATCCTCGATGCCTGGCGTCTGGCCAAGCAATTCCAGAAGGATCTAGACCCAAGGGCCAGTAGGAGCAAGAGAAATCGGGCCGCCATTCAACTCCTCTCGATCAACCCAATTAAATCAGCCTTTAACAATCTAACGGATAATCAACTCTCATATTCATAAAAACATTATTTTTTCTTTTCATTATAAAAATCTAAAAATCTCACAATCATTTTCTTGCATTCTTTTCAAAGTGTAGAAAGAAAGTTTAAACTCTAATTTCTCTCTTTTTTCTCATCAGATCAGCGATGCTCAGTGTGTACAATTTGAGGGTTGTATGCATACAATGTTACATATGGACATTAGCATAAACCTATTCGAGGTTGAGAGAGTACACGAGGGGTATTGATTTCAACCTCCATTAATGTCGAGAGTGTGCAGTATTAATGGTTGCCTCGATACTCTTACTAAGCCTAATCGTTATCCAGTCTAGATATAACGGCTGCCTCAACCTTCACGGATGCTATCGGGATGAGTGTTGCCTGTGGGTCATTCCTAGCACCGGTCCTGTCTGCGTGGAAAAGACCTTTTGTCTGAATGAGAACAAGTTCGAGTGTTGTGACAATGTCCTCCCAGTGCAGACGGAATTCGGCCGCTTCTACGGCTACCGAGTGCTGTTGGACGACGTGAGTGGGGGCTACCATCCCCGTGGCCAGAGGTATTTGGAGATTTGGCGCGGCATTCCTTACGCGGAGCCACCGACGAGGGAGAACAATCGTCGCTTTAAAAGACCGCTTCCCCTACAGCGATCGAATGGTAGATTTGACGCCAAGACCCTCCCTCCGCTCTGTCCCTTTCCCAGGGTCGACCGCGAGGACTGGCGCGGATTTCCACATGAATGGATTCTAAGGCAGTTTCCAGAGCCCGTCGAAGTCAAGATATCCGAGGATTGTCTCTATCTGAACATCTACTCAATGAGGGATAATAAGGAAGTTATGGATAGTTCGAGAAACGTCAAGAAATTACCGATTCTCATAGTTTTCTCATCTCACGAATCTGTCCTAAATGATGCCATCTTGTATCCGGGTAAGAATTATTTAGTTTTACTAAAAAATATTTTTATCAATAGTACATTGTAGCACATTTTATGCATTTTTCACAGGGTCATATAAGAATAGGTCACACAGAGAGTTATGACTAGGGTTACTAGATTTTATTTTTTTACTTTTCATTATTCTCTTAGTTACGATTGTTTAGAAAAATAAATTTCTGGACTGCAACTTTTGTGCATTTTTTTAACGAAAAATATTCTTTTTTATACTCTTATATTCATGAAAAATGTGTATTTATCGATTTCGATTTATAACCATCACTTCCACCCTTAAAAACTGATAAAAAGAGAATTAATTACTGCTAAATTCATCAATTTTAATTATATAAAACCTTATTAAGAGTAGATTGTCGCTATTCTTGTTAGAGATTATAAAGAAAGACTCAATTTCCAAATCGTAAATAGAAATGAGTCATTATGTAACAGCGAATCCCAAGTTTATCCAGATTTATACTGCATCATCTGCAAAAAATACGTATCCCATGATCAAAAGTCGTCAATAGTTCATAAAAGGAATTCTCTGAGACATGGAACAAATAACAACTTGGCTTGAGAGTGAAGAAACCCCAACTTAAATTACGAAAGCATTTCTCTCTGCATCATATATTTTTTTTTTGAGAAATTGCAAATTTTGAATTTATTTTGCAATTTTCTGTCAACTCAATTGATGACTCATCACATTGTGACACTTTTTCCGATAGTGCTCCAAGAGAACTACTGATATCATTCAAAAGTGATGAGCAATACTACTGTTGTAAAATCTCATGGATGAGACCAAGTCGATACTACTACTATACGTGTCATCCGAATTATTGTGAACAAGTCTAGGTTAGAGTGATCTCGGAGCATTCCCTCTAAGTAGAATTTGTGTTAGTTTTAAATTCAAGTTTAGTCCCATTTTTTTAGCTTTATATCTCTGATGGAAAAATTAGAATATTCACAGACTGAACAATTTTTTTTGCTGGTTCTTGATCTTGATAATATAGGCAAAGTATTTTCAAAAAAAAGAACGAATCATACTGAGAGCTTGAAGATTTTCTAGTTTTCACACATACAGGACTTGTGGTTTGAAGATGACACAAAAATCTTCGTATTTAGACAAGTTTATATAGGAGACTTCATATATTGAATTTAGATTGAGAAGAATGAGACGAAAACGATGATTATACGCGCGGATTCAATGCTCTCGAGACTGATATAGAATAAAATATCAATACCGATACTCCATCAATGCATTAAAAAGAGTGTTGAGTAGGGCACTGCTTTTTGATTTTACCTCTTTTAGATCGCGCAAAATCGTAATCTAGTCATGATTTCCCGAGGAAACTTAAACCGGGATTTTCTCGACTATCCAAAGATTCTGTGAGAGAAAGGAATAATATTTGGGAACTTCATGAAAAATGCTATCCTTTAGAAGAAACGTTGTGACCGATGCGCGATATCATGTTAAAAATTAACAATAATTTCGAAATCTCAGTGAAATTTTCTAATTTTGTGCACCTTTTACGTTGCTGCCTTTTAGGTCATATCTTGGCACAACTTGGTGTCATGATTATCACCGTTTCATACCGCGTGGGAATCTTTGGCTTCCTATCAAGTCCTAGTGAAGAGCCGAACTTACCTCCACTAAGTCCCTACGACGAATTCCACACAGACAACGTTGGCCTCCGGGACCAACTCGAAGCGATCGAGTTCATCAAGACCATTGCCCCCACCTTTAATGGAGATCCAACAGATATCACGGTGCTGGCACAGGGCACCTCAGCATACCACAGCATCGTCCAGCTATTCACGGGGCCCTATTTCACAACAAAAGCCTCCATCAAGCGCCTCATTCTAGTGGACAGTCGCCTCGAAGCTGACCTCTTGTCCCGGTCATTCAAGCAGACCAGACGGGAAAATGTCTCTTTTCAGCGGGACCTTGCCTTATATCTCGGGTGTGATGTCAGCTCTTTCAAAGTTATGGTCGAATGCCTTCGTGAGAGAGGTCATGATGAGCTGTCTGCTGCCACGGCGATGTTGTTGAGTCAACGCCCAGAGGGTATGTACACAGCGAGGCCTTTTGGCGTGGTCAGTGACGGCCAGTTGGTGCAGGGAGAGTCGCTGGAAGGTCTTCATACTAATAATCACTTCTCCAAAATACCGGTTAGTCTACAATGATGGCTTCAAATCAATATCAGGGACTAAGATCATATTCTTAAGGTTGAGTTTTTATAAATATGATCTTGAATTTTTTCGATTTTTCTATTAAAATTTCTTCTACTTTTTCATTCAGAAAGGGTGAACATTTACTCATTATATTATTTCCTTCAAAATAGATAATTAGCCTCATGTCTAAGGATGCTGGGTCGTTCAATGCTGTGTCATTTCTATTCAAAAATTCTACAAAGAAAGAAAGTCAGGAGATTTTTGAAACTTTTTCAAAATATGATTCTCTCAATTCGTTCAAATTAATGGCTGAAGAAGACTCATCAAGGGTAAGTTGTAAATTTAATTTCTCTGAATCTTTACCGATCAATTCAAAGTCTGCACATACTTATTCTTGCCATCCTAGGTTCTCAGGCCAAATTGTTGAAATTTAGAAGTTATTTTTAAAGCGTTGAGAAAAAAATTAACTCACAGATAAATTATGTACTACTTAGAAGTAGTCATACCGATTACAAATGAATATAATTTTGTGTTATTGTCCTAAAAATTAACAACACGTACGTTCAACAGGCCCTAATTATAACCTATTTATTCCAGGATTCATTGCAAGTGGCCAAGTTGCTCACTCTAGAGTACCTCTCCACAAAATCCTACACAAGGAATTTGCAAAGATTTGTCACTGCATTCACAGACCGCTTCTTCGACACAGGTCTATTCGACTTCCTTGAGTTAATCTCATCAAGAAGCCAAGTGGCCACCCCCAGCCAGGAGTTCATCAACCAGACCCAACATTTAATACTGTCCTACAAGCTAGCCGGGCACAATTTGACCAAATACCTCGGCACATTCTACGGTTCAGCAATGAGCAACCTCTTTGGCCTCTACTACTTAACTCTAGATCAGAGTGGGGAGCGCTGGAGGGCCAATCTCGGTCTCCAGAGGCCAAAGATAACTTTTCAACAACCATCCGATCGCAATATAACCGACTACTTGATGTATTTCGCGGTAAACTTTATATTGCACGGCAACTCAACCCCGCATCCGATTCGCAATCTCACCTGGGACACCTTCCGGCCCGATAACAGGACCTACCTCTGGGTCAGTCTCTCGCAATCGCCCAATGAGTCATACTCCTTCCAGAGGAACTACTCTTCTAAGGTGTACGCACGTGGCTTCGACTTGAGACAAAACTACCGCACTGAGTACCACCGGTTCTGGGCAAAGGTCTATCCGTATCTCCTCCAGCTGGAGCCTAGGAGGAAATTTCGTCATGTCTTGCCCTACTTCATTGACTACTATAGGATTGCAGTCATTACTCTGGCGAGTCTTCTTGTTCTCACCTTGTTGCTCGTTATACTAATGTTGATTTCCCTTCTTAGAAAAAGGCGTAAATGTTGATTTTCAGTATTTTTATTAAAATTTATCAAATATATAATGCAAGCCTCATGTACTAAAAAAAGAGAAGTAAATTAAAATTAAACTTTTTTGCGTTTTTTGCACTTTTAAGGGTTAAACCCCGCTAACCCAGCTGTGAGTTTCAAAGACGCATTCACTTACATCTTCAGCCGTGAACTCTTTCACGTTTTTTCTTGCTGACTTCTGTGACTTGAAGTTTTCATAAGAGTTCCTCATACGACACAGGCAAAGACAAAAGTCCTCAAACACCACTCCGCCCTCTTCGAGCGAGTAACGACTAATCAGCGCCGAGAAAACCTTGTTGCTAACTGTGTAGCCTTTAAAGGGACATGGTTAGAGAAATGTTAACTAACCGGCCTTTTTGAGAGCATCTCTGAATTCGTAAATGTCAAAGGCTCCGCATCGGTCCTTGTCGAGTTCCAGGAAAATGTACATCCACACTTCCAAGTCGTCTAGAAGCTTCAAGAGTTCCTCACGATTGAGGGAACCGTTTTGCTCGTACTAAATGACGTTAAGATATTTCATAACGTACATCTGCGGTCGCAATCATACTACGACAGAGCTCCTTGTTGAAACCTTTGAAGCCTGGAACGTCTATTGCGTTTGTAAGAAAGATAAATTTGTCGTTTTTACTGTTTTTATCCAATAATACTCGGTTTTGATAAAATTTGATTTTAAAATTCCCCCATTCGCATCAGCACATGATAAGAGACTCACATTTAAATGAACTCTCATTCAAGACCTCCTGTAGTGTTGAAGCTTTAATATTTTGATCTTGAGCAAGTTTCTTTTCGAAATTCTTGATGTAGCTGTCTCGGATATTCTATGAAAAAAGTTTTTTTCAATTTTGCTAAATTACTTTTTCCTTGAGAAATCTCCTGGCAGTAGTTTGAACTGTCTCTGGAATCCCGGTATATTCATTCTTATCGTCTAATTGCCTAATGAATTAATAAGTATTAGTTTGGGAATACTTTCCTGTCATATTTGAAAAACTGAGAAAATAATGAATTAGTATTTTCTGACCCTGTGCCTTATCTCATGAGTCATCATGATAAAGAAATATTTGTGTATAAACTACACACAATGATTGCCTGTCCTTGAACAGAAAATATCCTCCTCAACAAAGACACAAAAATTCAAGCCAATTAAAATCGACTTGTGAAAAGAAACAATTTGATTGGTTTAAAAAATCTTTTTCCTGGATATGAACGACTTACGCCTCTCTAATTGAAACCTGTGTAAAGACTCTGAGTAGAAACGATCCCTGCTTATTCGGTTCAAACGTCGATGGAATTATCGCATAAGATCCCGAAGGCAGAGAGAACCTCCCGAAAACCTCTCTAGCATTAGTGAAGGTGGACCTATTGGTTATGCGATTCTTCAGCAGGAAGCTCTTATCCAGGATATTTTCCTGCATATTCGGCACCTAGAGAGTTTACAAAATAAACGTCCTACCTTATAAATGACAAAGCCAATGGTATCATTCTCTTTGTCAAGGCGTCGGCCATCCTTTTGTATCAGTCCAATTACCAGCTGGCATTTGTCCTTCAAGTCATCGGGATCCGGGTCGGCTAGGTGGATGACGAACTGCGGATTGGTCCAAAAGGTGTCTTTGGTAGTGAGTTATTATTAGGGCGACCAAATAAGGCACCAGATTGAGTCACAAATAGGCAGTCAAGATAAACAATTAGTGACAGAAAAAGGCATTTATATAACAAATGTGAATAGATGCTTTAATTTTGACGAATTATTACATTTTTAATCAAATTTAAAACAACACCCCAAAGACCATTGTGGTGAGTCATTTTACCTGTTGTGAATATTTTTATCAGCAAAAGGCTTTCTAACAGGCTTTAGAAGAAAGGACAGTCTTGAGAAAATGCCTATCTAGCCAGAAAATGAGACTATCAATGAGAAACCAATTATACAAGCCTTTGTTTGTCATACACTAAATATATTAGTTGACGCTTAAAGTACGGGATTGAAATTAGGCAAAATAAGGCATGAAATAAAAAAAGTTGCAAAAACATACCTTTTTTAGACTTGGCCCTAGAACTTTTTTTCTTGGCTTTAATTGATATTCAGCTTGTAACAAGTAGGCTAAAAAATATATTTTGTGGCATTTGGTAGCTCTAGTTATTATTAGGGTGTTGATTTTTGTTACCCTCCCCTGTCACATAAACTTTGACGCTTCACAGTTTGACAAATAATCGTGCGAGAAAATTACACGACAGTAAGATCAAAATTTTAAATCTACTTTCAACTAATCTTGTCTGCTATTGCCAGGTCTGATCGAAAATTTATAGACCTGATGATTTAATAACTCTGAAAATGGTATTTTGAAAAGAAATCTATCATAGAAATTAATCTTAAAACTGCTTTCATTTTCATAAATTTAATCAGATCTGAATTTTATGCAGAATGGTTTCAGGTTTTTTTCAAAATTTAATTTTAAAATGTATAATTTAGAAAAGGCTCTAGAATCTAGGTTTGAAGGGCGAAAAATATATGACTGCTGACATTTTATAGTAACGAATTAAAAACTGACTATTTCATCTATGATTCGTAAAGTCGTGTCTCACAGGGCTTTAACGTGTATAAAAAGTCAGACTGATTTGAAGAAATTATTCCCATTTCTTTAAACTAACACCTACCCGGATAGTTTCCACATCCACCGGCATTGATACCAGTCTGCCATTTGCCGCAGAAAATCTTCTCGTCAAAGCGGGTCTTGCCATTTATCTCATCATTGACATCTAGACTCTGCATTCCCAGGTGACAGACCTCAAGGTTGTCAAAATACCTTTGAAACTCATCTATGGGCATCCTAAATTTGAAAATCTTGTAATTATTGTATTTTCAAGATTATAAATAATTTCAAAGGTTAACTGAAATTTAACCAAAGATTAAAAACCCTTTAACCCTCCCAGGCCCAAGCATAGTAAAACTTTGAATTTTCAGAAAACATTTTTGTATTTAACATTTTTCAAAATATTTTCTCCTTGAAGTTACCAAAAAATCTTAAACCTCAAATTCTTCAATTGGACAATTTCGAATGTGAATTAGAAAAGTTATAGCAGTTTTTAGATTTAATAAAATTCAAAATTAGGAGAAAAAATTCAAATTATTTTCGCGCGTAAATTTCAAACAGCTGTATTTTCGAAACCTAATATTATTGAGGTACGAAAGTGATATCATTCGAAAGCTTAGAAATTTCTTAATTAGTTACTGGTAGATTGAATATTCATTTCCCTTCCCTTTTCGGAGTTATGAGCCTTTTAGTGAGATGTAACAATAATGTCACTGTGGGCCTAGGAGGGTTAAATTACAAAACGTTGGGTTAGATGAATTGACTCACCAAAACTCTCCATCATCTTTTTGAGAATAATCCAACCTCAATTTATCTTTTTCAGGAACCCGAGACCACTCTTGAGAGTTGTCACTAAACGGTCCTCTCCATTCAAACTTTCCACCCCATGGATTTCGCATCCTGATGAGTATCAAAGGCTTGCAATTATATTCGATTTCCGCCACCTTTGTAATGTTGTAGGCGTGACCGCCGACGAGGCCATTGGATAGGATTTGCTCAATTCTCTCCGACTGAAATGACGCTCCCAGTAAGCAACATTCCTTCTCAAATTTGACCATTGCCGAGGCCAAATCTGGTCCAATAGACTTTATATCGATCGTCTCACATAGGCCCCCGGTGAAGTCCTCCATTGCCTCAGATTGCATGCCCCCTATTAGGTTCTCATATGACCCATAGAATCTAGGGATTTCGTAAAAGATGTTAACCTTTATTGACAAATAACAGTTGTATTTCATCCTCACTTTGCATACGCCTTTTCCAGTAGAGCTGACCAAAACTCATTTTGATAGACCGACTTCATGAAGATGAGCTGATTGGTGCCTGCCTTAACCGGGAGGCGGTCGTCGATCAGCACCTCATCCCAATGCCCAAAGTGCCAAAAGCAGAACTTGAACAGGCCACAGTAGCTCTTGGCCTGCAACGGCTGATTCGGCGGGCAGACGTACTCAATGAGCGGCTTATAACTCGATATCGAACTGATGACCGCAAGGGCCCAGCAATTGCCCAGCATTCCCTGTACAATGTCGAATCGGTTCATTGTGTCTATGATGAACTCAGCGCCCGGATTGATCTCCAACGGCCTCCGCCATTCAATCTTTGGTAGGCTGGGAATGTTGCCGATGCTCTTCTCGGTTGCTGGGAAGTCGGGATCTTCGTACAGGCAGTTGTTCTTTATGAGTCCCTCGGTGAGTTTTAGATAGGTTGACTCGTGACACGATTCCTCGTGCTCTCGCTAGAATTTTATTAGTTCAAAAATGTGACATTCCTACTCTCAAGTAATCCATCTCATATTAATCCTGATGAGGCCTCAGGTTATCTATTTTTGAACAGTATTCCCGAAATAAAGCGCTTATTGTCAAAAATAAAGACCGGGTTTCTCTTTTCAATATGAGTCAGAATCCTAATTATCTATTTTTGTCAAAAATATGAAATTTCAATCCTTCGAATTTTTAAACCTTTTTTTTCCCAAATAGTCCATTGATAACAATTATTTTAGTCCCTTTTTAGGAAAAAGTTCATTTTAGAAAAAATTATTAAAATTTGGGCATTTATTGAGTCAGAATCAAGATTATTAAACAGTATACAACGTTTTTAAACCTTTTTTTTCTATGTGAAAAGATTGGAATTACTTTTGAAAGATTTGGCACAATCTGTTATCTTATGACCAATTATTTGACCAAAAGATGATCTCAATTATGTACTAGTCTCAGATGGTTTGGGATAACCAATCAAAGGTCTTTATTAGGGATTTTTTATTACACATCAGCTCTTAAACCCCTGAAAGTTGATAAAAATACCCAGTGGCCAGATAGTGTTGTTCGATTGGAATAAAATACACTTTTTAACCATGGAAATTTTCCCAAAATAGTCCATTTTAAAGAAAAAAAGTCCATTCCTAAATCTCCTACCGAGACTGCTTTTACTTATAAACAAATAAATCAAAGTCCATATTTCAAGTCATTAATTAAAAATCAAAGTCCATTTGAGTCCATTGGGTAGCCCTAGTGATGACTCATCACTCTAGAAATTTATGACTAACTTTTAATCTAAAGACTAAAGAAAATGTTGATAAAAAACAAATTCGATCAGTAAAACTTTTTCCGACATTGGCAACCACTTTTTGTCCGTGTTCTCTCAAGACTCTAGAGGCTAGAGCGCTGAGAAATCTCACCTTTGCCAATCCTTTAGGTGTTGTATTTGGCGTGTAGTCTTCAACCACCTGCACTCGTCTCTTCGACTTTTTCAAAAAGTCATATTCTAATAAAGTTTATTAATCAAAATGAATCACACGAAGGAAATCAACAACTCACTCAATTTTTCATCTTGTGTAGAATCATAGAAGCTCAACGGGGTTGAGTTTGCACTCCGACTATTATTGTAGTTGGGTCTGCTACCGCTTGAATTGTCAAGGTCATATATCTAGAGGGGACATTAGGTCGATAAGCAAGGCAAATTTCCAAAGAAGCATTGATCGTTGGGGAGCACGACAATTCGGATACATGATGTCAAAGTTACATCGGTTTTAAGATTTTGGAAAATTAAAATGTGGATGATTAAATTGGCATTTTTGTTGCTAGCAAAACTTTGAATACTTGTATAATTAAAACTAGAGATAATTAAGAGAAGATAATTACACCAATCAACATTGGCACATTCCTTTGTCTATAAAATGTGATAAATTTTGAGTTTCATGGATGCATTTTTCTAGTATTTTCAACTTTTTCTTAACGGGACATCATTGTCCGAAGGGGTTTACTACTAATTTTTGAACAGTTGAAAAATGTACCTTTTTTGTATAACTCTAATAAACAGCCTTTAGAGAAATCTTGTATAACGAGAACTAATTAACATTTTTTCCAAAATCAAATCAATTTTGATTTTTTCATAGTTGCGCATTGTGGCTTTTCAACCTCAAGATCTACTTCCAACAAAATCTCTAAATTTCATACCTAACAAACTAATTAATTGAATTTGTGTCATTACTTTTCAAAGAACCTTCTACCTACTGTAAAGGAGAGGAATCCCATGTTTGTTCTCTCATGATTTATGATATTCTCAAAATTTAATCATAGAATCAGAAGCTTCTGAAATGATCACATCTACCTCTTTTATGGTATTCAAAATTCGCACATTGAAATGCATTACAGTAGTACTCTAGATATATCTTTAGAAAATTAAACCTCCTAATTTTTATTAATAAAACTTGATACTTACAAGTAGTGAGACTAACTTTAACATATTTTTTTTTTCAATATGAACGATAATTATAATTTGAACCACACGACAAAAACGTTATACTATGGTTATCTCCTGATCAAGACCGAGTATTCAAGGCTATTCCTTGAATATAAGTAATATACATTTTCTTTGATTAATTTTATATATAGTAGTTCCTTAGGAATTTTTAAATTGTAATTTGCTGTTGGTTAATTTTGCTATTTTTGCCTTGAAAAACAATCCTTAGTTGATTAATGAGATAAATTAGCCCAATCTGAATCTATGTCCTCATTTTACAATTCATCTACTTCTCACAAGTATTTAATAAGTGAGATTTGATGAATTCATAGTTCCTTTAAATTTTTTTTGCCAAAGATATTTTTCAAAAAAAAACTTATCATCAATAGAAAACTGGCCGTAAAACAAATTAAATCATGAAAATTAAAAAAAAAGTCAAGTACAGTATTTAAATAATAGCAGAGAAAACTCAGAATTAGAGTCTGACTATTCATAAAAACCTATCATGATTCATTTTTTTAGAAGAATAGACATTTTTATTTATAAAATTATTAAACCCCGCCCAATATAAATTTTTCATCCAAGACCAGAAGAGGGGAATGATAGCCAGTAGCTCTTACAGATTTAGGATATAAACCTTAAGAAGATAGTCTACTTATGAGCGGACCTTTTTTGTCAACTCTAGTGAACTGTCATCTAGGTCAACACAGTTTGTAAAGAGTTAGCCTAAAATGAGAAAAATCTCTTCCTGAGGTGATCGAACTCACAATTTCAACACCCCTTCTCCTAACCATCACATAAATCCAGTCTTTGGTTCGAATAACTAATTAAAAAATGCTTCTACATCTACTTTGAGAGTAATGTAATTGAAAAAACTAATTAAATATAATAGACGACACAGGCATACATGAAGAGAGAGAACCAAGTCTTTTTGTATTTACGATACAATTTTTTCAATTGTATTGCTCAGAGTAATTTTTGAATAGTCCTTCATTGTTCTTGAAGTAGTGAGTAGAGATTCATTTCACAATTTCTCTTGAGAGAAACATTCATTTGTCAGAAATGTAAACTCAAAACAACCTCTCGATTTAACACAAGAATCAAATTGAAACAAACATTTTTCCTTCCTTCTAACCCAAGGTAATTATCAATCGAACCCTTTAGCACTCGTAGATGGATAATCTTGACTCTGTACGCTGTTTTAATTGAGAAAAGAATAAATACAATTTTGCTTGTATAGTTCCTATTCTGTGCTAGAAAGATGGTTACATTTATTGCTTAACGAGGTGATATTTCAAAAATATTTAATTCACCTTTAATAATCAAAATCCCATGCTTTCATTAGTAAATGAACACCGGTGATTTCATTCGAATATTGATTGACTAGTTATTATTTCGTAAGTAAGTCTTGATCTTAAACTCGAACACGAGTAAGTTTTTTCTTTCAACAATTGAATTCAAATCTTTTTTTTAAAGCTGCATTTTTTCAAATCAATACTTAGAATTTTGAGAATATTCACACTTGAAATAAATAAATTATTGTCTCTGGTCTTAATCATCTCAAAAATCATGTTTCAATCTGGGTCTGTCAAATCTTTTATAGCTACTTATGAGTAGAATATGAGATACTTATTTCACGCTACATTTCTGAAACCTGGCCAATTATTTTAGAAAATAGGGATACAATTCAAAAAATAAATCTTGTAGATATTTATTCTGAATTCACTTGTACCCTGAAAATTACAAGAAACTTGTCGTAAAACGCCTGGATATTAGCTTGAAAAGTATTTCATAAAACCACATTCTAACATCTTTTCGGTTCTGTTAAACCTGTAAAACTTTTTTAAACCTCCTATGAAGAAAGATGACGTGGAATTTATTCTCTGAGAGTAGATATACTGACACTAGCACAAGACCTCAAAAATATATAAAAAGGGTTTTAGCAGACAATTTTAAGGTTAAAACTCTCAAGTTTTTTAGAAGGTTTCGAGTAGAACTGAAAACAGAATTATAAAAATTCAAGACAAAGACCCCCATAAAACATCAGACAATAAAAGAAACTAAGTAATTCTCTTCTATTTCTAAACTTTTATGAGTGGAAAAGACAGATTATATAAAGATTTTTGTTTAAAAATAATTCTCAAATCTTTCAAACATTCTTCGTCTATCCGGTTTTGATTCCCACTAGAGCCTTGCAATTCGGACATTTGTGTTCCACATCGTTACATTTGTTGCAGCAAAAGGGTATCAAACAGCAACCACAGAATCCGCTAAAAAAAGAGTTTTTATATGAAAGAGTCTCCTTCAAGTCATCTCTACAATAAAATGATGAAATCTTTTACAAATGACCACCATTGATGAGGAAACGGTGCTCACTTATTTTACAAGTTTTATTTCAAAATGAGGGCTTCAAACTAAAAGGTCATTGGTACTTACAAGCAAAGGAATATGGTTATACAGAGAATCCAAGTGTAGGTATTTGCCCTTTTCTTTGTCATTGTCACTATGTTCGTTCGACAAGATGGACAAGCGGTCTTCTTAGGCTTATTCCCATAAACCGGCTGAGCGTAAACTATTCATAATGAAAATATTTCTTTACAGAGTCTAAAATGGCCACCTGTATTATTATGTTTTTTATCATGAACCAGTTTCTCATCAGACTTGGAATATATAGGAAAATTAAAGTTCATGATAAATTTTCCTGTAAAAGTCTCATGAGAACCAAATCATGTTTCATGAAAAAAAATAGAACATTTACAAACATTCTTGGGTTAACAATTTCTTTTCCGAAATCTCTGCCCTTTTTCGGGAAACTCAATAGCACATTTTTCAATGATTTCTCATACTTAACTCACATATGGAAGAGTTCATCTTTGCCTATTGTTGTTAGCGTTGATTGAAGAGAAGTGGTAGACAACTCAAGTTTTATCAACGTTTCAATGCCTCTCAAAGACAATCACTATTTCTCTCTGAGAATAAATCTACACGCAAAAGTGTGCTGTCATAAGAGAAGGTAACAGGTGAATCGATTTTCTAAACGATTTGCAATCTCTTTCTGGGCCTATGGATTTCAGTAATTGAGTAGGCTTCTCTTGACAGCCTTGTGACAATATTTTGATAAAATTTGAGTTTATCTGATAGGATACTTTTCAACTAGCCGTTAAGTTATCTCTTTTCAATCAATGATACACGTAGTCCTTATTACGTATGGAGTACTTTGGAGAAAACATTTTTTTATGCTAAAATTATTTCATGAGGTTACTTGATAGTATTTGCATAAAAAGTGGAGGTTAAAAACGCCCAAATATTCCCAATTTTTGAAAATAAATTCACGATTAAAACAAGCCAATTATCAACTTCTAATCTAGTATTCAAAGCGAGCCTAGGATGAGTAATTGAGTCCTTTCATTGAGAGACGTTCGAATAGGTATTTTATTGACGATTTTACAACTTCAACCAATGCAGAATTTGAAGTTGATACCTTGACTAAGATATGGCCCTCAGCTGAAAACCCATTGATAGGGTATTAGAAGGGCCCATGAAGGTTTCATGTTATTTAAAAAAAAACACTGAATCATTTTCAGAAACTTTAATTTATTTTGTTAATAATTATTAGGGTTTCAAGGAACATGTAAATTTGAGTTCTGTCCGTCATTTAAGAGAGTTTTTTATTGACGATAGAAAATGTGTATTTCTATAAAGTCATTGGTAATTGCAAAAGTTAATTTTATTATAGAATATAGTCTCTTTATTTTCTCTGCTTTCCAACAATGCTCTTGCAATTTGGGCAATAGTGTTCAATATCATTGCACGAACGACAGCAGAACGGTATGAAACAGCACCCGAGGAAGCCGCTATACGAAAAAGAAAAATTGTTAATTAAAAAGTCACCGGAAACCCTCCAAAATTCCTCATTACCCAAGAAATAAAATCATAAAGCACAACATGAAGGTCCTAGTATTCGCGACCTTTTTCACTTCGGTCGTGACTTTCTTCCTACAGGTCGGACACTTCAGGTCTTGCTCCTCCATTCCGAATAAAATCATTTGATATTTCGGTTGCTTCGTCGTCCCCTCCTCATTGTTGTCTGTCGGTTGGAACTTGACGATGCTCGTTGCAATGGGCTTCCTATCCTGACTATCACCCAGATCTGATTCTCCTTCCGACATTTCAGAGGAGCTAGACTTATTCCTCCATATTCTAAAACCTATGTTCAGATGTTAGATGGATGCTATTTTAGAACAGACCTATATCGCGACCTTTATCTTCCTCTCTAACTGCTGGCGGGACTGTGGGGATTTTAGAGTTCTTATTTACTCTTGCCATATTCTTGAGCGTTTCACTCCTCTCTGTTTAGGCTTCTGTTATTATCTTGGAATAATGACAAAAAAATATAGTGTCATGCAACAGCTAACAGCTATCAACAAATGGTAATAGAGATCATTCTACACTGCTATTTTCGTCTTGTTTACTCCTCTAAATTAATCACAACAATCCTGGTAACAATTCGAAATAAGGTCATATTCTGGAGGTTTTTCAAAACATGAATATCAAAAATTCCCTCGCTTATTTAACACGCAATATACTCGTTAGTAGCATCAGTGTATTTATTTTCAATATTTGACGAATTTGAAATTCCAGCCAAATTCACTCAGAAAATATTGACATAAAAGTATTACTTACCAGCACAAAATTAGTGTGAAGCAGATTATAAAAGTCCTCGTGGTAGCATCAAATTTAGTCTTTGTAAAAATATCAGCATCGCAAGCTTCACAGTGTGCCTTTTGTGGCTTGGAGCCAAACGCAAACGGTTGCAATTCTATAAAACCTTGACATATCTTCATTAAATAACTCACAGGCATCTTCCAAATTTTCATAAACAATTTCACTTCCCACACTACTCTCCGTTTCGTCTAGACCATGTTATTTATCATTTAACTAACCATCTTTATTTGAATCATAAACTGGCGGGGAGTCATCAGCGTACATTATTATTCTTATTAGAGTGTATAGCAATACTAATTTAAATGGTCTCAAATATTTATCGACTATTTTCTATATCTTGTGATACGCTCCATGGCTTGCAAAATCAAAATTGTCATTGCACCTGTCATAGAAAATAATTTTTTTTTTAATGTTTATATTTATGAATCGTAAATAAAATGAGTCTAAATCTTTTTCTCACGTATCCCAACTAGAGAGGAACAATTTGGACATCTGTGTTCAATGTTGTTGCACTTCTTGATGAAGAAGGGCAGCAAAGCAATTAGCGTTAGGGGTCTAGAGAAGAGGGTTTTTAAAAAAACATGACTTACGGAAACACGCATAGAATGATGCACCATAGAAAGGTGGTAAATGTAGGTTTCCTCCTGATCCTCGTCATGACCCTACAATGACAAAAGGGACATGTGATACGTTGGGAGGACCTGCCAAAGACTAATGGCACTTGGCGGTACCCTCTGTAACCACCACCTACGTTGAGTTGAATCATCTGACATGCAACTTTTATCCCTACTCATTTAAGTTGTTGGGAAAGACGTTTTGATTGGCTAGAAATATTTACGTGCGTATGTGTGTGTTATTCATAAAAAGTATGACCCCTCGAGTTGTAAAAAATAATTCATTGAATGAAATCTCGATAATTATCCACACACAACTAGCACTTATGTCATTAGAAGGAATAATTCAATTTCTTTCAAATTAGTCCATGTACTAAAATTAATTCATTTCCCCTAAATAAATAGGCTCGTTCATTTTCGTCTCACTCCTATGACTTGCAAATTGACAGCGATGCTCGATATCATTGTAGAACGGCAGCCAGCTGCACTGAACTCCCCTAGAATGATGATAGATGTTACTCGAAAAAATATTTCCGGTAAGTATTCTCACTAACCCATGCATATTATTTTAGTTTGGAACCTCTCTAGACTACACTTGAGACTGTATAGGCAATTGGGACATACCACCTATCGTAGTTCTTCTCCACAGGTCTCACTTGGTTTTGTGGGTTGAAGACAATGTGGCTAGAATAGGAAATAATATATATTACTACTATACGTTTTACTTGTCAGTAACATGTTTATATATTGTAGAAAGAAATATTTTAATCAATATCTAAGATATTATATCTTGAAGGTGTAATTCATTGCACAATGTTCTTTTTACAATTCCTCATTAATTCATTACAAAACAAAGTCAAAAAAGAAGCTCTTTTTATGGAAAATTCCAATTTATCTTCGAGTGATTTCATGGAGATTGTCGCTTTGATCTTGAGTGATATTTTTGCTTTTTCCCTAATCATCTGTCTACTTTTGTGGACCTCAGCTCTAAAATAACTTATTTTTCAGTTGGGTGAGATTCCTCTGTTGATTTTGATTTTTTGCATTTGGAGAATTTGATTGATGGAGATTGACAGCAAGCTTCGAGCCTATAGTAACTTATTTTAGTAAAAAATGATAAAAAACTCCTTTTTTGCTGATGCAATAACACGATCAAATTTTGATGTTCTCAAGGCATTAACAGTTAAAATCTATAAATAAATAATTATTTTAGTTAGAATTTCAACTGAGAAAGAAGAATTTGTATCCTAATTAATTGAAAGGGGGTCTCTGATCTGTAGCAACTCTAATTTACAATTTATTTGTGACTTTTTTCTGTCCTCATGTTTCAAATCACATTTTAGAGCCGAGAGGGTGAATTAAGACACAGTCTACCTATTTCTGCATTGTGATTTCTTTTCTTAGCAGAGTAAAAGATAATTCTATTCCTTTTTCCTTTTTTTCTTTCTTTAACTTGGACAAGTAAAATAAGTGTATATTTTTCTCAAATTTGATTTTGATACCTCTAATATCACAAGTGTATAAATGATACAGTTGAAAGTCTCGATGAAAAACTATTCTCGTTTTAGCTTAGCTATTAAATGAATAATTTTTATTTCTACCAACAAGTAACATGGTTTAAAATTAATCAAATTTTAATAAAAACATTTATTTAATAAATTTTATCAGCATTTCTGAAAAGATTCAAGACATCGAATATAACGGCTTTTAAGAGGGTACTCTTCAGCTGGCTTCACTATTATCTTACTCTTGCATTTAGGACAGATTTCATAGACATGCATGCAGGGTTTAATGCAGAAGGGAATCCAACAGAAGATCAGTCCCCTAAAAAGGAGAAAACCTTTCCATAATTAGCTTAGAATTAGATTTTTCAACGTGAAATAGTTTCTCTAATATCAAGTACGTTATCGTACTGTTACTGAGAGACTATTTATTTATCATAAAGATTTTCAGGAACTCCACTAAATGTATTGAGTCCAATGATAGAATGAAAATAAAGGATATTCAATTTAAAAGTTTGGAATTCGTAAGATAAAATCAAACTCAGACATAACTTTAGAAAAAAACTTTTATACATAATTTTGGAACTTCGTTTTGAAAATCAACGATTCGCAATTTGAGAACAAGAATTTTTTTGTCATTTTTAGGATTATACGAGAAAATCTTCATGATAGAACTATCAAATTTAAATGATATTCTTGAGCTCATGATGAAAATTTATGGAGAATCAAGATATATTTTGAAAATTATAAATATATTTGATGAAAATCTTTATGAAATTTTCTGAATTTATCAAATAATTTTTCAGTAATTATCATCAAAATTCTGACAAATTTTTTTTCTTATAATTTCAAAAAATATCATGTTTAATTTTCAAATTTATTTTAAAAAAATTAAAAGTAACATCAACATTTTTTCTCAAACTTGCATCTTCAAAAGGTATAGAAGGATTAGATCTAATTCTTTCTAACGTGTAATTGAATCGTATTTAGAATTTGATCTCCAGAACCTAAATCTGTAATAATTTCATAGATGGGAAGCTTTTTCATCAAAATTGATAAAAATCTATGAAATTGAAAATTAATCATTGATTTTGATTTGGAAACAAATTCTCCATCCAATGATGTATTGATATTTTCCATTTGAATACATGACTTTTCTTCGGATTCGTCAGCCCGTAAAAAGAACTCAGAACTATTTCTGAAATGACTATTTTAAGAAATTTTTCTAAATAACTCAAAACTACATTAATTACTGCAAAAAATTGATTATTCTAAATGAATAGATGAATTAATTCCTAGCTAATAGAAGTAACAAATTTAAGAATAACTTGTTTAGAGATCACTGAGCGTAACTAGGTTGAAGCATAATACAGGTAAAATATAGATATTTTACAATTTCTATAAAACTCAAAATACATTTCATTGCTAAATATTAACTCAGCCTAGATATTTGCAATAAATTTGAGGGCAAAAAATTTTGTGCTGTTCACATTTATTCTCTTTAGCTGAGCTTGTTTTAAACCTTAATTCACCTTTATTTTCACTTAAAACTCTAACTCGAAACAGTAGTTTCATATTTAAATTCGTAAAATAACAATTGAGATGTTACATCTCACTAGAAGGCTCATAACATCGAGACAAAACGAGTTGTATAAGAAAATCCCTTTCGCACCTCAATAGTATTAGGTTTCGAAAATACAGCTGTTTAAATTTGCGCGCGTAAATAATTAGAATTTTTTTCTTAATTTTGAATTTTATTAAATCTAGAAACTGCTATAACTTTTCCAATTCACATTGTTAAATTGTTTTTGAAAAATTTAGTATTGTACTATTCAGAAAATATTAAAAGGGGATCACAGGAAAGAGTTAGTTAAAGTTTGTAAAACGTCATCAACACTTGTGATCCATTTATAGAATGTACATTTAAAATAAAAGTATGCATTAGACGGATGGAATCAGAAAAAATGAGCTTTAATTTGATACTTGAATCAAGTTGCAGAGGCAACCTTATTTATAAATAGATAATGTGTAATGAATTAATTAGGGATTCTGGATCGGTGGCTAGTGCATTGGCTTGCCAATCTACTAGGATGAAACGTACATGTCTGGTCAGTGATGAAATTCTCTTTATCTGTATTTGCTTTATCTAAATAGTCTTATTTCCATACAAAAATCACCTGTCCTGATCTTCTACTTGTTAGTAGGTAAAAACTTCCTACTTGAAAAATTATTTATAAATGTTAATATTACTGTGACAAAATAACAATATTTAAACTGAGAAAAAATTTAGGCTTGTAGAAACCATCTTTATTAAGCTTAAGCCAACAGCAAATACCGTTCACTCAGAAACTTTTTATATTCGAATTCACATTCAGAATGTTCGACAAACCCTGAAACTGCATGATCTAGAACAACTTTTTCCCTTCAGTACTGGTCTAGTCCTTGAATATACTCGCAGGTATATGAAGAATTGGAAAAATGTTTAAATTATTGTTTTGAGAGTAATTTTCGCTTACCCAAATATTCCGACTAGAATGCACGAAATCCAGGTTAGTTTTTTGGGGGTCCATTTAATCTTCAAAAGTACCCTCGTATCACAATTTGGACATGTTACAATTTGTCTCTTAGACATGAACACTTTTGATAGACTACTACTTTGTAGTAATTCTGAATGAAATTCAAAACTTATTTTTGAATATTTTTATAAGATCCATCTCTTTAAAAAAATTGTAATTCTTGGAAAAAAATACACTCCATCAAATAGTAACTGTATTTCTGATTTTTCTCAATTATTTTTTTTGAACCAATATGCCTCTTTAGTGAGTGGGTCGATTTTTTCAAATTTTACAAATAACATAAGTATTATTGTTAAGGATTCATTGATAAAATAAGATTATAACAAGTTTTTATCCAGGGTCCTCTTGTTGAAGTGATATTCGTTAGTTCTTCCTCAATCCAACTAATGCCCTGCAATTTGGACATTTGTGTTCAATATCATTGCATGATTTGACACAGAATGGTATAAAACAGCATAGCCAACCTCTGAAAGGGAAAAAGATTCAATCAAATGCACACAATTCGAATATATACATTTTTTTCATTCTACCCGATAGCAACACGATTATTTAAACTAGTAAAACTCACCCTAATATGAAAATAATCATGCAAATACAATAGGTCTTTGTATTCGGGGTCATTTTGGTGTCTGTAATTATATTCGCCTCACATGATGGACAGGTAACTCTCTGTGGATCTGGTCCGTACACTTGTTGATTTGTAGTTATGGCTGTGGCGAGATGAAAAAATATATATTATTTTCCTCTTTTTAATATTGTCAGGGTTTTGTATTCACCAAATACAAGAGATATTTATTAAATATACTCACTCGTCATTGAATCTTAATTTAGTGTTATTTTCACAATCATCAACTTTTATTTATATCTTAAAGAGGTTTTGTCATTGATTTTTTTTCATGTCAGCGTTACAAGAAGTTCTCTCAAGGGTGAATCGTAAAAATTCAACTGTGTGATTAATCTATTCCTGATTTCTATATATAAATATATCTGGTATTTGAGCTTCAAATGAATGACATTTCCTTTTAGGTCTGGCAATTCTAGAACAAAACAACTACAATTTTGTCTTGGCGTCGATTCCGTTCAACAAAAAGATTGAGTTTGTTGAAATAACCAACTTGGATATTTTGTCGGTCAAAAATAGTAAAGTTTCACCTCAACATTTTCGAGGAAAATGTCAATTGGACATTAGTAAAATTGCAATATCAAATACGGCCACGATTCATGATTGAGAATCTACTATTTTGTTCCAGCTTCAATATTGTCTCGAGGGTTAATCTTTTGGCTCTTTATATGTTTACAAATCTGGATCCACTTATAAGCAGGAAAAAATTATATTTGCACATCTTTTAGAGATAATAAGAATAAAAGAGTTATTCTGATTCACTATTTTATCGGTACGCTATACTGAAAGAAGTTGACTCTCTTTTGAGGATATGCTTCTATTAACAACCCTAGTTCCATCATTGTCACAAAAAATTGGACACAACCTTTCAAATGTATGTTAAAGATGAAAGTTGAATCTCAATCTGTATTAAGCCCCAGTCTTGTTGCTCCTGAGCAACATTGACTTTCCTCATCGTTATTCATATATCCAAGGTCGTGAAATACATCAAGTCACATCATTTTGAAGAAGAGTTTGTAGGCTTTCTGATTATATATTTCAGGTTATTCAGTCATTTATTGGAAAAAAGAATTTTGAAAAATTCTGAAAACACCATAACAACTATATTTTGTAATTTTGAGTTTAGCTATTTTCATTGTAGAAGACTTAAAATAATAAAAATTCATAATTATACAATTTTGAATTCTATTGAAAGAGGCAAAAATACCTCATTTATCTTCAAAGAAACCATGAATATTTCCCAAACTAAATAATTTAGGAAAAAATTCTCATCCCCGAAAAGTTCTCAAAATTTATTTTTTAGTCTAGTTAAGTTAGAAAAATAGGAATTATCATTGCATTTTAGAGTCGGGTCTTAAAGGGTTAA
>KL566775.1:3223-17524 GCA_000715275.1 Gyrodactylus salaris
CATTGCGATGGCTATCAAGTCGAGTTCAGACCAACGAATAACTCTGAATGGTGAGTTGTAGTAAAATTCATTCAAAACTTTTTACTACAAAAACTTTGAATGGAATTTTTTGCATGATTTTTCTTCTCTGCCCTTCCCCAGAAAAAGCTGACCTCACACCTCCCCTTTTAGTTTAGAGCTTTAACATGCAACTCTTTAATGATACTCAAATCCCTGTCTCTCTTAATGCTGTTATCTGTATATTTCTATATATTTTTTTGATTGTTTTGTTTGCCTAGCCTTATCCAAACAAACAAACAAATATTTATTCATTTAATATCATCCTCATTCATTGAATATTTTCCCCTCTACAATTCTCCCCACAACGCTCTCCAATAGTTTTTACTCATCCACTCTCTGCTTAGAATAATAATAATAAATGAATCTTCGCCCCCTACATTCGGTTGTTTTGTCTTCATTTATTTAAAACAATAACCGAGTGTTATGATTTGCCCTTGTAATAACAATAATCAACCCTCTTGCTTTGTGTATTTTGAAATTTCACGAGGGAGACGTGATTTTCTTTTCCCAATGCGAAACGAATTAATGTTACATTGTAATTAATTAATTTCCACCTAGGCATTTACAACTTTATAATGGAAAACTTTCCATATTACCGGGAGAATCGTCAAGGCTGGCAGAATAGTATTCGGCACAATTTAAGCTTGAATGATTGCTTTGTCAAATTGCCCCGCGACAAACCGGGCAAGGGCAGCTATTGGACTCTGGCTACCAGCGCTGAGGAAATGTTTGAGCATGGAAATTATCGGTGAGTCTGTTAACCTTTCTCCGCCCCTCTATTCATACATGAAAATCACACGATCTTTGACACGAAAATCTCATTTTACAATTCATTCATCAAAGGATCACATTTTTAATTATTCGATTTGTGTTAATCTCGTTTCCTTTTTAGAAGGAGAAAGAGACGCTCCAAGATGTCGAACAGCCAACACAGCAATGAATCAGGCCACGATTTGCACAACATTTTCGACGTAAACAGCAACTTCTTCTCACCGTACAGTAACCACGGCCCGAAATTACTCGACACCCTGAGACGAATCCCCTCCTTCACGAGGAGTGCGAATGAAACCTCCCTATCAGAGCCGAATAGCGAGGTTAAACATGGCTTTATCGAGTCCTTTCTCAAGAATTCAAACATGCGCGAATTGCTGAGCCGCCTGGACAGCTCAGATCATCCAGTCTCGAGTCATCTCTTGAGGGAATCGGATGAGGAAAGTGTCGAAAAGACCGACCCTACCGATTACGCTTGCCCCATACCGAGGAAGGCCATTAAGCGCAGTCCCTCTCAGAGCAGCAGTGATGAATTGTCTGGCAGTGGGGTTGGGACTCTGGAAAAGTCCATCTCAAATACTATGCAGTCGACCAGCAGCTTCTCTGTCGATTGCCTCATGTGAAGCCTGCCGGGAGGAATTATTGGAATTCTGTGATAGCCAAAATGACACAAGTCTCTCTCTTGATACTATTTCATCATCTATGTGTTACCCTAACCGAATTATATACTCGATTGAAATAAAACTTTTTTCACTATTTTTAAATTGCCTTCTTCTAAAATCGCCTCTCTTGGTTATCAAAAGTAATTCAATATCTTACTCATCTAGATCTGAATGGCCCTGATTTGAGATACTCCGAGTTCCCTTACCTCAAAGAAAATGTCACCTCCCTACTGATTATCTCTCAAAGATGTTGAAATCGCTTTATGGCTGTGAGTTTTCCTTTCTCAAGATTTATTCAATCTTTTTTCATCTCATCCTAATAATCTTTAGGGATTTCAAATAGTTAGGGCGTCATGTTTGAGATCACCCACATTGGATTGATATAATCTTTCAATCTAAGCCTAAGAATCAAGATTAACAGAAAATGTAGCTCGACTTTTGTTTGTAAAGTGAAAATAAAACGTTATTTCCCATTTTCCCGTTAAATAAACATGGATCACCTCGGAATAGGTGAGCCATATGCTTCCTCAAGACCAAATAACTGAATAATCTTTTATCACATGTTCCCCTCTGAATAGGGAATGTTTATTGCAAATTTCCATTTTCCCCCGCTAAACTTTAATAACATCCAAGGTGTACTAAAAACACATGAACAACCATAATAAATCTGAGCATGGCTCCACTTCAACGTCTTGATGTGTGTGTTGATATAATTGTTGAGATTTATTTCATTCATTTTCTACATTTTTATGGTCCCCGCTACACTTGTACCTGTTCATTTTAAAAGTTAACAATTAAACCAACAACGCCAGGTTTTCCCTCTTCTCTTCACGAAGAGCTGTACTGTTTTTTTTAACTGGGCAGATGGTTTGAATGCAAGCTGTGAAAAGTTGAAATGAAAATCACAGCCTTTCAGATGAACCTGTCTCGTTGTTGAACCAGATTTTTAAAAGATTTATTGCGAAACTAGAAGGCGAGCTTAATGTCAGAATGCTGATTGAGGTGATGCACTCTTTCAATAAGCTTTGTGCACTCTTATTTTAGTGACATTTGCGCTCTTAAACTTGATCATATTTATCTTGAGCTCGTAAAAACTTTATAGTATTTCATTTTGAGACAATTTGTACAAATTCATTGCTCTATACTTGTTTGTTAATACTTTAGTGCTCAAACCTTTTTCTCTGAAAGACTCTAAAATCGTATTCACAGACCGTAAAGGACCAATAAAGTTCCAAATTCCAAGCAAAAAATTGTTAATCCGATCGAAAAAATTCAACGAATCAGATTATTATAGGTGAATCCAAAATATTCTTTAATATCTCACGTTAAGGCTAGAAATTAACCTTGAACATCATCTGAAGGATCATAGTAATTGGATCTGGCGACATCATCCTCTTCAGCAATTTTCTTAGAAAATTTCAAAAATGCTCCCCATCAAAGCCTATACTTTGAAGTCTGCTCAGTCTCAAATATCTGCCCACCAAAGTCAATCTCGTAAGTTTTATATTTTTCAACTGACGAAGAGGATGATCCATCCACCATTGAAACGTTTTGTCGCCCGCTCAATAGCTTATCAAATGAGCTCTTCTCCCAGAAAACTAATTTCTGTCACTTGAAAATGCCTATGAGAAAAGATGCACTTTTTGCATCTTTTGAGGCCTTTGCTTTCTTTTTGCATTTTTAATAATTTTCAAAATTTCTATACAATTAGTGTAAAAATCAGTGTAGTAATTATCAAGAAGTGGTGTAAATTTTTGACTTTGAAATTATTAGAGGTTAATTAAAAAAAACAATTTAACAAGGTTACTGAGATGAGAAATCTGACAAATCAAAGTAACTGAAAGTTGATGCGTTGCTGATTTTCATAAGGAAAAGAATTTGATACATCCCATATTTTAAACTCAAATTAGAAATATTTAACAATAAATGCCTTCATTAGGTACTTCGCCCCTCCGAGCCAAGTTACTTCAATGGCCGGGAATAGATTCCAGAGTGATCCAAAAAGTTTATATTTGAGGAGTAATTGGATTTCTGTAGACCTGCGTCTCTGGATTCATATTCTGTGTGTAAGAGCCGTTAGTTTTCATTCCTATCTAGTCTCGGTTGAAAATAAGATTCTAGTGTACATTTGAATTGAGCTGACTCCTCTATACGTGCTCAATCTGAATTAAATTTAGATATTCTTTTCAGCACAATCATTCTACGAATTAAAAATACGTTCTGAATTGTAAGATGACAACCGTAAAAAGATGAGCAATTCTCACACTTATTTCTACCAAGACTGGTTGGAAATAAAAAATAGAAACTCTTGTGGACTGATTAGGGATCAAGAATCGTTAAAATGCATAAAAATGGAATTATGTTTAGAATATACGCGTTCTGGAATCGGTTGTGTCATTTTATAGAATACAAAAAACTCACCTTCAAACCGCTGTTCAACATAGCCCAAGTTTAATCTCATGGCATGATTAAATAGTCATTATGGGATCAAAATTAGATCTTGATATAAACTCGCCAAGACTAGGCTAAAAATACTCCATTTAAATAAAAAAAATCATTTATTTGTTTATCGTGAATATATTTATTTAGGATTTTTCACTCTTTAACGAACCCTTTGTTTAGAGTGTACAGGGATCAGCTGTTTTGATAACGCTTCTCCTTTTGATTTATGATTAAGAAACTTGATAATATTCATACACCACTGATAAGGGTTTCATTTCCATCTGTAGCGCAAAATCGTGGTTAATGCATTTTTTGATCATAAATTTTAAATACTTGGTATTCAACACTCTTACAAACTGCAAAAAATGGTATCATTTGATCAAGAAATTTTCATTGAACAATTTAACACTGACGTCTTTCTTGGGAAAGAACGTTGTCTCCATGAATTCTGTTCAGTTTATGACTTTTGAGTAATTTTAACAATGCGTTTCAAAAAAACCGATTTTTTTGTTGATGAGGGCACTGCTTCCTGATTTTACCTCTTTTAGATCGCGCACAATCGTAATCTAGACATGATTTCACGAGGAACTGTGTATTAAATATTTATTCTAGGTGTTGGAAACAGGCCAGGATAATTTGTGTTTGAAAATCGTATCCAAATTAATTGCGCCAAAACTTAAACCGGGATTTTCTCGACTATCTAAAGATTTTGGTGAGAGATGGGAGTAATATTTGGGAACTACCTGGAAAATTCCATCCGTTCAAGAAGATAAGTTGGGAAGATGTGACTGATGCGCGATATCTATTTAAAAATTAGCCATTTCGACCATATTAGATAGATTTCAAGCGCACATTAGATAGAAATAGCCTCTTCATCATATATTTGAGTAATCTAGAGCGATTCCTCGAGATCCTATTTCCAAAAGCAGTGCCCTAATCTTGACCACGTCGATCGACCGATACATTTTCTGGAGCACCTCATATCCTTGAATGACTTCCTTAGTTGACTTATCGTCTCTTGAAATTCGAAGCTCCACGGCTGCACCTTCTCACAATTAGGGTTACTTAAAATATGCATTATCTTCTGAAAGATATGCGCAGTAATCTTGGAAATATGTAAAAATATTCGAAAAATATGCATAATTTAAAGAAAAATATTCGTAATAAAGAGCCGGTCCATCAGTGGTAAATAGTTCAATAAATTGTAATTCTTACTCTCTTGTTTTCTGGAAGGAACACTAGAAAAAAGGTTCTAAATCTGCATATTAATAATTGCAAATACACTGGTTACTGCATCGATTATCAACTTTTTCCATCCACATGAATTTGGATATCTTTCAATATTTGAGCTCAAAAATCTGTCATTTCTGGCTACATTAACTCGTGGAAGGAACACTTAGGAAGCTAGATATAAAAAATCTTGATTTCTGTTTGCTTACTTGATACACACGATATCATCTCAAAAGTCTGTTTAAATATAACAATGCCAAAAAAGACGTTATACACATCTAAATATTGAATATCCACATCTCTCCATTTAGTTATGGAACGATGTATGTTTAAAGTTACATTCTTATCAAGCAACAAACTACATTATAGAGGTCTAATCGTGTAAAAACAAAAGACAGTTTGATATTTATTTTTTCAGTATTCCTTCTCCAAAAGCTTGTTTTCTTTCCGTTATCTCCAATACAATACAGGTTTTTCCGTATAGTGCATTGTGAAAACTGTTATGTTTACTTTTCCTGCTGGGCTCTTGGCCAAAAGCATCATTATTATCGTCAAGCTTGTATGATAAATGTGACTTTTAGATCTATCAAACAGGTTTTCCAAAGATTACAGCTGTAGAATGCATTTCGAGTATATTTTGGTCCTCGAGTCCACTTGACAATTGACAACGTCTGTCATTAATGTAAATAATTTAAATTCCATTCTGGTACCTAGCTTCCGTTATTTCGAAGAATACTTCAAATTGACATTCAGAGATTGTTGTTCACCCACGAAAACATTTATAAATACACAAATTAATTAACCCGGGTACACCCTGATATATAAACACTGAACTTTTTGTAATTTGTGAGTGAGGTAAATCCGAGAACAATTTATGCTTCAAATTAAGAAAAATATTTCAACTTGGTTTTCTCGGAAAACAGAAATATTTACAACTTCGTAGTAATCTTAATGCATTATGTCAAAGTTACATCGGTTTTAAGATTTTAGAAAATTGAAATTTGGATGATTTTCGTTGATAGAAATTTTTTGAATAATTATAACTAGAGATAATTAAGAGAAGATAATTACCCCAATCAAAAGCTCATTCCTTTGTCCATGAAATGTGATCAATTTTTAGTTTTATGGATGGATTTTTCTAGTAGCTCTTTCTCAACGGGACACCAGTGCCCCGAGGGGCTTACCCGGGTTAATTGAACATTTGCTTGGCAAGCTCTGTACTTAGTATTTGCAAATATTTAGCTCATTACGAGTAGTTGCTTATATGACAGACCTATTACACGATCAACACCTGTCTGAGGAGCTTCTTAGAACTCAGTATGAATCATCATTAAGCCTTTTGGACTAAAGTTTTTTTCAGGCCCCAGTTATTGCTGTCAAGTTTATGAAATATTAATTGTGAAAAAAAGTGTTTACTTAATTAAGCAGAATAATTAACGTATTTACATTCATAGATGTGTAATTGTTATCTGAAATTATTTTTCAAATGACGGTAGCCTTCAAGTAATTCTTTTGCTTGAAGAAAAACAGAGATAATTTGTTTGCTTTGAAAGATGACATATATATTTACATATAGAATATTTATATAAATAAACCGTATTCTATTTTCTATTCAGTTTTAGCGTATCTAATAGAGGTACACCGCTGTATGTATATACCTTTTTAGCAAATATATTTATCGTTTTGCACGGATTGTATTCTTTGCAGAGATATAATTTTACACTTTTTTTCTCACTTGCTCTCTTTGCGGTGTGTAGCCATGGTGAAGAATGAATAATGGGTTATTTTCAAGATTTCTTTTCTTGATGCAGTTAATAACTCTCGTTTTTTCTGCTCTGGGTGAAGAAAGAGGCCAAATCAACATATAGACTCTAGAATTTATTATTTTCAGTACACTTTGAAGAAGATTTTGGGTTTATGATGAGTAGAGAACTCTGTCTCTAAATGCAAAAATTTACTGAATTGTTCCACAAAGATTGATTACTTCGTAAAAAAGTACCTGATCAGGAGACAATCGGTTATGTGATCGATGAACCATTGATAGCTACATTAGAATAACCATTTCATCTTTCACACTGCATTGATATATATTTATTTACGTTTACCGGCTTATTTTAAATTACAACCGATTATAACAATAGCCTTAGCAATACCGAGTGTGCAATGTGTCAAAATGGTGTCATCTTTAGTTTCAAAGATACTTCTATTCTCTTGTATGTAACGGTCAATCAAAGCGCTTTATGCATTATTATATGTTTAGAAATGAAACTTGTTCTTTCTTCAAAATTACATTTATCAATAATTAATTTATCATATCTTTTCCTCCACGTCGGAAATCTGTTCACGAGATAATTTATCTCTAGCCATGAATGAAACATACCATGTCAAAAGTCTTAATCTTTTGTTGACTTGGCGTTTCTCAATGAAAAGTTGTAAAGATGGAAATTCATTCAAAACTTTTCCACAATCCACTCCTTCTAGTCATGATAGAGAGAACTGATTGATTAATTTGTGAAACTCTTCTCCACTGTCATATTAGAACACATTAAGAGATTGTTTATTTTAAATTATTTCCACTTTATAAATACCAAATAAAACATGCGAATACATTAGTGCTTGAGAGCTTAAAGAGAGAGGAATGCATGTTTGTATGCCGATTATGTATGAGTAAGATTATTGAGTATAAATAGAGTTTGTTGATTTAACTTTTGAAACTTGGAGTGGTAGGCTGGCATTTATCCCCCTCGAAAATCCACATAGGAGCTGAGTGATGTTCACTATGAAAAGTTAAATAAATATTGTGAGAAATATGATATTCACCCTTCTAATACATGACAGATTCCTCCTTTGTTTTCTTTCTAAACAACGTAAAGTGTGACTCAATCCACTTCCTAACTCCTAGATTCCGAGGACTTTTTCAAAGTGGGGATCATCAAAACCCGGTTACAGGCCAAAAAGATGTCACAGAGGACTTACTGAAACCTTGTGAGTTATTCATCTCTTTTGAACTCAATATTCACAGTGGTTCTTTAAGAGCTCCATTTCAGTCCCAAAAAAGTCCTTGCGACAATCTGATATATCGTGTTATTGGTAACCAAGTGGGTAGTTATGTAAAGCTTACTTCTTTGACCGAAACAAGATAAAAGGTTTTGAGTTGAACAGGTTGGGGATCGGCTAGATACGAACCAAGGTCTTTTGAGAGTAAAGAGAAGTCAGTTTTCTTTTCTTAGAAAAAAATTATAGAATTTTCACATGATCAGGAAGGTACTTTACATAGAGGGAGGGTACAAGAAGTATTTAGAATGGCCCGTTTAAGACCTAAAAGAGATGTACAGATGATAGAAAAATTGATCAAATCCTCACTAATCGAGAGGTTATAAAACCTATCCAATTGTCGGTACGAAGTTAACAGGATATGGTCCTCGTACACGACATTCATCGTTTCATAACAATTAGGCTAGACAACAGAGGAGGAATTGAAGGATTTGATGATTGAATAATTGCTGGAGTCCGCTCATTACGATCCGCTCCTTGCACGACAGACCAAGATTGGGTATCGATACTGGGTTCCGCTGAATCACCGCGTGTCTAGCGATAAGCAACATTGGCTTAGAAGCCTCCATTTGGCGTTGGTCGCTAGAAACTCACGAGACTGCGAACACCTGTCGGTCATCTAGGTTAATCTAAAAAGAAATATGCTCACTATTATGAGCATATAAGAATGATATGGGGAACAAATGATCTTCTCTTTGTTTGAAAGTTAGTTTTTGGGAAGGGTTGATGAGTGAAAATGCAAAAATATGGTCAAAATTTAAGAGAAATTATTATCAAACAACAATTCATTATCATGATTAGGGCTACCAGATGCACCTTTTTATTCGCTCAATAGCTTATCAAATGAGTTCTTCTTACAGAAAACTAATTCCTGTCACTTGAAAATGCCTGGGAAGAAAGATGCAAATGCACTTTTTGCATCTTTTGAGGCCTCTTTCTTGCATTTTTAATAATTTTCAAATTTTCTATTAATTAGTTTATAAAACCGTATTCGTTGATGCAAAATGATGGTAATCATCAAGAAGTGGTGCTTTTTAAAAGATTTTAATATAATCTACAATTGGAGGTTGATTATACAAAAATTAATTAACTTTGATGAGCAATCTGACCAATCAAAGCTACTGAATTGTTAAAGTTTTAAAATATTATTTGAAGAGAATTTGAAATATGAAATATCTTTAACTCAAAACAATTATTTTTTTAAGCAAATACACTTTTCAAACATTTTTTGAATTTTTCATGCACTTTTCTCGTAGCCCTAATTAGGATCTTCTTTTTCTAATAAACCTCGTCGCAAGTATTACAAGAGAGTTATTTAGAAAGATTTATTGAACACTTTAACACCGATCCCCCACCTCTATGCGTGTGCTTTGTCTCACATGAGACTCAGCATAAGTTTTTAAGAAATCAAATGAAACACAATGAATATCTGTCAAGGTTTTTTACTGTCCTATTTCTGGTAGCAAATGAAAGCTCGAATCCTAGGATTAATAGTCCGAGGATAAGTCGGTTTGAGAGGTTTCCATCTAAAGAATGCAGCGAAACGCAAGGTTTTGAGAAAACCAGAATTGCATTTCACACTTACTTGAAGAGTGTTTAATATTACCGGGGTTAACGAGCCAATACTTCCTCAGTAACTAGCTTAGCATAATTTTGAACTTCCGTTCAATATTCAATAACAACAATCGTAGCGTATTCTTAGAGAGAGACTAAACTAAGAGAAACCTTTGCAGCCACATCGATAGAGTTTTTCAACTTTTCTCGTTGTTTGTGTAATAATTCACAGTTGCTTGTTCCAGTTTCGTATATTTGTGTATATTCATGGAAACAACTTTTTTTCTTATTTTCGATTAAAAATCTAGATTTTCTCTCTCTGAATGAATAACATTTCGGATAAACATTTTGAACCAAATGAACAAAAACTTGGATAACATTTACAAAGCTCCAAGTATCGCCCACGACTCTCGACTGGATAGGGTCCAGCTTCTCGAGTTTGTCGAGACTCATAGTCTGTGTTTTCAAAGTAATCTCGGTAATCCGAAGAAGCGTTTTTAAACCTCATCACGAGCAGAATGATTAAACATAAATTTCGTTGATATTTTGTTTAGTTCAAATGCTTCAAGCAATTAATCATTCTTAGAGTCAACAAAACTTCCACGCTAAAATAAGAGAGAAAAAATATATATCTTAATGTTTGTCTTCAACATTATTGTGTATATATTTACAATACCATGTATTTAATAAAACTCATCAGGAATATACACTTCTATCTCTCTCTCCAAATACACACACAATACAATATATATATGCTCTATAGATTACATTAAATGAGCTTATATAATGAAAATGTTCATTAAACCATGTTCATCACAATGTGATAATAATGAGTACTGTACTAATACTTTGTTGGGAAAGTGTGTATACTCTCAGAGCCAGAATGATAGTAAATATCTGAGTAAATATCAATTGCATGCAATAATAATACAGCTTGTTTAATAAACATTAATGATTGAGGTTAGAAATCAAAAATTCCCTCATGTTAATAATATCAATTACATGAGCTGTTTATTAGCTACATTTGTTTGATCAGGTGAAGTGGGAGCAATCCTTTAGCCAAAACTAGCGTGAGAGATTTATTGCCAAATCATCGTTGACTCCTTCAAGGTGCAATTCCCTTAGTTGGGAATTAACAGAGACCTGAAGTTGTTACTCATGTTACATTGTAAGCTCTCTTCTAAAGATCTCAATGGCTGTAAGGCTTATGAATTCTTTCAATTCGTAATGGCGTAAATTGAAAGAAAATATTTTCATAGAGGTATTCTTATCTTAGTTAGGAAGGCAATCAGAATCGAACCCGGGGCGTATGAGAAGTCGTAAATTGGGACTTGTTTTGAATACGATCTTTAACCGAATTCCATCAAAGTGTTCATTCAACTCGCAATACTGAGCATTTTCACTTTTGACTCTTTTTCATTTGAGCCTTAACACCAAAACGGTTTTCCTTGATGGTTTAATGATAGCCTGCGGGGTTTTCCATTTAACATGTTTATCAAAAGAAATGAAAAAATATATCTTTTGGGAAAATAAAAATAAAATTTTCTCTGAATGAATTTCTGCATACTCTTTCCAAGGGCTAATTACAACATGATGGAAACTGTGTGTGTATATATTTTTTAATTGTTCTCTCGATTTAAATAAAACCTCTAGGCAATTTCACATTTATCCAACATGTGTGCTTGCTTCTCATGGAATGCATTCTGGATGAATCCATTATTTTTCTTGGCATAAAAAATTTACATTCTTGTTTTTCTCTGCATTAATTTCCCTTCCTAAAATAGTTTCCTCCGGTGGAATGATAGAACATATTTTGATAATTATCAACTCTAAAATCTCCGATTAATATTACTCGATTTCGTGTTTGTAAATATTGTGAGTAGATTATTTGAATAGCGTTTCACAATCCTGGATACTAGACTCATTAATGTCTGATTTAATTCAACTTTGATATCTGTAGATTTTAATTCTAGACTTTTCTTATTTATTTACTCCAAGTCAATTTTTCTTAATTTCTTCAAGGACTTTTTTAAATATTTGAATTAAACCAAAGATTCTCTATAAAATATTATTATTATTACTTACAAGTAATGAATGTATGCCAAGTTAGAAAATTTACATTTCTAAATTCTTGAATCTGAAGACACTTACTTTTCAATAGAATATTTAAACAGAAGAAACCCTAATTACTAATTGTTTTGTATTAATAGAATTTGAAATACAAATTTTGTATAGTTCTTGGGTATGTTACTGAAGAGTAGTCACTTTTAAATAATAAAAAATATATAGTTTGTTAATGAATGAATCTATTTATTCTGAAATTTATTTAATTTCACAAACGTCAGGTTGAATATTCCGCATCTCCTTCTTTGAATTCTTGGCGTATTCGATCAATAAACTCATTACACTGTTATTGAACTCTTCTGGAATCGGATCCTTCCCTGTTATCCAGTAGTAAATGTCCCAATCGTTACTGGGTACATTCAAGAGTCTATCATATTGTTGGAGTTGCTCAAAAGTCAACTTATTGATGTAATCATTGGAGAAATAAGAAAATATTAAACAATTCTCCAACATGCCTCTCTTACGACTCTGGTAGAGTAATCGTGACTTGAGTTTCTTAATTTCTTCTTGAGAGGGTATAGTGGAGAAAGTTTTGACATTATTTACGCGATAGAGACTCGATGTTCCTACGGCTGGAACGCTTTTAAAAATTTTGATAGATTTCAAAACGCCAAGCATCTTAAACAAAATTCACGAAACGCTTTCTCTTATTTAATTTTGCAACAATTTGAAATGCAATAATCAAGTATTTGTCGGGAAAGCTGGTTCAAAATGCCACATATCTCCTCAATCCACTATGAACTGTGTTAGTGATTGCGTAGGATTCTTTAATGGGACCCCTGTTTCAGTCCTCAATGACGCATTCCGTAGCCATTGGCGTCAAGCCTCCGATGCCTTGAAGACCACTAATAGTCCTAATCTCGTTATGAAACATGTCGAGTGTATTTTCATTATGCTAAATCAGGAAAAGTCTAGAATCAAAAATTCTGTCGGTCCACTCCTCAGAATATCAATTGACGAGTGCATTTTCGATAGAATCATCTCCTGGCTCGGAAATCTTCTGCCCAACCACTTTCAAAGCGTCTTTTCAAGTCTCTTTATTCACTTTAATGAGTTAATAATGGATTACAATAATTTCTACCTAGAAATACCTTCAATATCAATACCAATCATGCGACTCTTTTGTCTATACAAACTCCGACCTTCGAACAACTATTCCCACGAGTTTAGTTGCCTTGCACTCAATCTTATTATCGCAATCAACAAGTCACTAACAACATATCAGACAATTAAGAATATTTCCTTAAAGCTTTTCAACAATGAATTCATAATATTTGATACCATCTTCACCTGCTTGAACGACTCCAACGAAGCTAGCTCCAACGCCTGCGATGCCTTGATAATTATCGCCAAGATGTCTATAAAGCATCCAGAGATTACTAATTACTTGTTGAACGAATCTTACTTTTCAAAAATCATCATTTGTAGTTTATGTGGATACTTTTCCAAGTTGCCTAGAAACCTTCCAATCGAACAATTGCAGCTCGTTTGCCAACACGGCTCCCTAATGGGTGGGGAGCAGCAGTTTATACCATTTTTGGATTTCAAGGATAGTCCCAATCAGCCCATCATTATGTACACAAAGCTTGTCGAATTCATCTGCCTGTTAACCAAGGTGAGTCATTTATTTTCACTTGAAGACTTGTAAAGACCCTCCTCTTTATTGTAAAAGAAATTAACTCACATGAATTTAATCCTGATGTATAAGTCGCTTAGTGGGGTACTTTGGAGGCCGCGCGACAGGCTTGAAGCATTCCATTAGTTGATCTTGAGATAGTTTGACAGCATTGAGACAGGACGTCTTATCTCGAGAGGATTTAATATGTTTCAAGTGTCTTTTTAACTGGCTGAAATATTTAAAAAATTTCTTATCAAAATTGTCTTGTGATGTACTGCATAAGAAAATAAAATAATATTCATTGAGTTGAAGACTGATAGTGAAGCTTATTCTGCGACACCATAGCGGGAATAGGCTTGCTTTGTCCAGTGCTTCTTTGTATGGAAGTGAAGTGGAATAGAAACGTGTGATACCTCTTGTTTTACACCTGAAGAAGGAGAATCTAAGAAAATCGACATTCTTATTTTTGGAATAGTCGAATGAGTTATTTATGGTTCATCTCAAATAAGAATTTTTTATATTTTCTCACGAATTATTTGGTAGTTTTAATTGCTGCTTTAATTGACTAATAGAACACAAATCGTAATCAAATTAATGGTCATTTACACCAAAAATACTTTATCTCTTCTGACCTTCGAAACTCTTATGTGTTAAAAATCCATGAAAAATAAATTCAAATGACCGCCATCGATTTTCTCGCCTTGTAAAGGCTACTTAATGGAAATATCGATATATTCTGTTCAAGCAAATTGCTCCGCTCCTAAAGATAATCAGATTTTTTGATAA
>JJOG01001499.1:0-10967 GCA_000715275.1 Gyrodactylus salaris
ATGCACTAGCCACTGATCCAACTCACCGATGAATCCATTACACCTTATCAATTTATGCTTTCTAATCAAGGTGCTGGTTGCGGGTTCAATTCCCACCTATGGCATACTGAAGAGTCCAAATAAGGACGAAACGTATATGTCTGGTTATTGATGAAATTCACTTTATCTAAATTTGCTTTCTAAATAGTCTCATTTCACACTAAACTTTGACATATATTTTTAGGTCCTATAACAACTTTTTCAAGTCCCAAATCTTGATGCCCTAATGAGCAAGTGGAGTGCTGGGAAATGAAGGGCTACTATGGAAATCTTGAAAGAAGACGATATTCTAACCAGTATTGATTAGTTGAGAAGGAATATTCTTTTGAGGGAAAATAACTGGGATGCAATGTACTTTGAATTAAAGTTCATATTAATTCAAACCAAATGACAAAATTCAATTTTCTTTCTTTACTGTCTGAGAGATTTATTCGAAACGCTGCAATTGTAATTTATTCAGCCTCATTTTTCCTATAAAGTACTTTTTCTCTGGGGTCTGAGTTTTTTCAAAAAATATAAATCATCAGATTTTGTAAGATTTGATAATTTCAAAGCGTTTAATGCCAAAATTGAAGATATTTTGAGCGATTCATATGATTATTATATTATACATTAGAAAACATATCAGAGTTTTTGGTTCATGATCTAGGATTATATTATGAAATCCTTTCTCAATATAAATTTCTATTCTCAAGATTTTCTCTTGATAAAAATCATTCAAGCATAATTTCTATCCGACTGAGTCGATTTTTCAATCTTCGTCCAAAAAGTAATCGATGCGATCGTATAATTTCCTCTAAACGATAAGAGTGGGCTTATTTTCTTCGATTTAATGGTTTCATATCACCATGAAGATTGATTATCCGAATCGTCTAATGGTATACATTTCTGCTAATTTCTCTGTTTATGTAAATTTTGCATCAAAACAGATTAATGTTTGTATTTTACAATACTGAATATCAAAAGGTTATCATCACTTATTAGTCGGGAGCGAAAAGGAATTTTGATCAAATAATAATATTTTTTTACTAATTTGGAACCGCGGAAAACTGCAAAATTCTCTACCATTTTCAATATAATAAATAAGCCAACATCTTCTCGACTCACTTGCGATGAGACATGAGTGTAGGGATTGTCAGTGGCCAATTGGAGCGAATTTTGCTTGGCCAAATCTTCAACCTCGTTTTGGATATCTTGAATCTCTTTAAAGTCGGACTCAGCCGTCTCTAGACTCTTGTGAAACTCCGAATGGTTATCAACGAGTCTCTAAGGAGGGGAAAAGAATAAAGAGTTTTAATAACCTTGAAATATTACGGCCTAGTAGTTTATTTTTCATAGAAATAATCGTGCTTTTTTATTAAAAAGAGAGGCAGTAACGTTAGAAAGGACAAAAGCCAGTTTTTAGGGACCTGCCCGAGTTTAGTTACGATGAAACTCACTGCCAGATTTTTCAAATGACCAAACTAATTAAGAGGAGGGAAGTTGTGTTATAAGGTATCAGTTATTTTTTGAGATTTCTAAAAATTGTGAAAAATTATTTTAAATTTTGAATGATTTAAATAGTGCATTTTTATTAGAAATTACTTTCAACCCTCACTCAAGTACAATGTACGCATCTGTTATTTTATGGGTCCAATTTTCTCACAAATAATAAAATCGAGTAATTTTATTTTCTGATAATTATTTTACCCTTAATGGCTTTCGGTTTTACTTGGGCAATATAAGTTAATTAAACTCTTACGATTAGGGCTAGCAAATGTCTTTGTTTATCTTAGCTTACATGAATCACTCATCAATAAAATCAACATCCGAGAGTCTAGAAATGCTCCTAGAAAAAATGGCAAATGATTTTACTGCCTTGTTCATGTCTTTTTATGCCTTTTTTGATTTCAATCGAATTTCAGCTCGAACAACCAATGAAATGCACGTATTTCAATATGTGTCATTGATTACTCATTTTTGTGTGTGCTAGTGTGTCTGTACCACCAATGAAAACGGTGTGTCTGTGGGTTTTGTATAACAAATTATCATTCTAGTTATTTAAGTTTAATGAGGCACTACTTGGGAGATGACAAATCTTTCATTCCTGAAAGATAACTAAAAAATAATTTATGCCTTTTTTTATTAAAATGAATGCCTTTTTCTGGTAGCCCTACTTATGATTGGGAATTGTTGATGCCCTGCTCATGAAGCAGGTACTAGAAATATACCAGACCACGTGAATCGGAGTGAGGGTTGAGAGTTACATTTAGAAAAAAATGTTAAATTAAACCCAAATGCAATCCAATCTCACGTCGAAAAGGTTTGTCTATAATCGAAACAAGACAAACGATTATTATTCTAGCTAATCATGTTTGGATTTTTTCCTCCACTATTGAGACAAAAAAAGTCGAATAGACAACGTAGTCCGATCAAGAAAGGAGACATGGCGTCGTCTGTAGGAGGTAGAAGCGATTTCTTCTAATTCGAGACAATAAAAGTGCATTCTACTGATGAGTAAGCTTGACAAGGGTTTTCTCTCGAGTACCATCCTCAATCAATTAAACCTCGTGCTTGATTAGTTATGTAAATTTATGCAAATTGTGAAAATAATCAAAGTAAATTCTGTATTCGGAGTTATCTCTTCCTAGAACATAAAAGGCTGGCATGTGCAAAGTGATTCATGATGGCAAACAAATATATTTTTAGTGAATATCTAGAAATATGGGTTTTCAGTAGCCAAAATATTTATTTTTGATCACGCTAGATTGATCTTGGATTTGTGTCAGTAACAGTTTAAGATAAGAAATCAATACATGTTTATATTAATTGAATGAAAATTTCCTAAAAATAGGATCTTTCAAGTGACTTAATTTTCACGTTTTTGAGACACCCAAACGAGATCTTCTGCTGACAAGTGTTCGAGTATGCTCTGAAAATCCACTTGAAGTCGAGAAAGAGTATAAACAACCCCTCAAGGTTAAATATTTTTTCATCAAATTTATCATAAATTTGCAAATAATACGAAATCATTAGAGATTAAATTTTGAACCTTTCACATTGGAAGATAAAAAAGTGTGACAACGATTAATCTGATAGCAAAAAATTATTGAAATAATTTATTTTTTCTCAAGAATAAACGCCTACATTTCTGGTAAATTAATATCTCTGATTGTCAAGTCAATGACTTTAGGCAAAGATTCTGGAAAGCAAACTGCCCTTGTAATTGACTTACAATTTCATTAATTTTGGTCTTGAAGGAGGAGAAGAGAATAAACTTGTGTTATGGATGAAAAGTATCATTTATGGAAATATTAAACAAAACGAGAGTGGACATCCTTTTTCAGATAAAGAGGTTCACAATAAATCGATATCTCGAAGAGAACTTCCACTTGAGAAGTGAACACGATCAGATGACTGTTTCTCTGTTGATTTGGTGTAGTTCACAAATATGATAGCGATCAGTTAGCAAAATGCATCACAGAGAGTATTATGATAAGATATTGAGCATAAGAAATATGAATGAAAAAATAAGAAATACTTCAGGTGTGAAGAAAGAGACTGAATTCTTACGCATTTAAGAAGTAACAGTCGATTAATTCATATGAATTCATACAAGTGTAATCGTTAAAGCTGTACATGGAATCTAGAGAATTTTGTGAATGGTCTCGCATTCAATTTGCAAATAATACTCAATAATTGATAATACAATTTACGAGGCAGATTGTTACAAAAGTATTTTAATATTCTATACCTTTTAAAGTCCAATTTGGAAGAAGTGAAATTCAATAAGGAAGAAACGAAATTCAATTTAGAAAAAGTGTAATTCTAAATGGTTTTTATTTTTTTGTGTTATCTTTTGATAAATCTTGCTTGATACAATTCCCAAAAAAAAGTTTTTTGAAAACTCTCAATGGTGGAAATTATTTTCAAAATAAAATTTCTCAGCTAGAAATATAGATTTCCTGTCAAATTAATATTTAATGGGAATTATTAGAGAGTCGCCCAAATGGTGAATATTTCATCTAGAGACTACGGTAATAGAAGTGTTAGATTAAGGCAAAAGAAATTCAAACGCCAAAAATCTGAAACAGTCTAGCGTGAAAAGAGTACCACGCATAGATCAGACTGAGTTTACAGAAATGAGAGTCTTTTTAAAATTATTAGTTGATGTGCGATAATTATTTAAAAAAAGCCCTTTTCTCAGTTCTTTCAAATTTAATTATTACCATCTTAATTGAGTGAATACTAAAAGTTGGGAATAACTAAGAAATCGTCGGGAAACCTGCTAAATTTTCACTCAAAAAATGTTATTTTTCTCGTTTTTGTCATTAATGCAGCCCAGTGTGTAGATCATTTCTTATTGTGTTCACTTTTTATTTGAAATGAATATTTAAATCTGACACAAATATTACCAACTAGTGAAATATTCACATTTGAAATTGGATTGATTGAACAGTGAAATTTAGAGTAAAGGTAAGTGCTGAACAAATTTTAGTTTTTTTCAAAAATCAAACAAAACTCAAATGAACTCAGATGAACAGCGAAAAGAGGACAGAGATGAACAAAGTACTTTGATAATTATCAATCGATAAGTAACAAAAGGTACTGCACAGTTGGATAAAAAGATAAATCTCCTATTATTGTGAGGAGTATTTTTTCAACCAAAATTACCTTTTTATGGTGAATAACTTTTGGGTGGAATAGATTCATCAACCGTGAATCATAAAAGTGAATAGCAGAAACGATTCTTGTGGATGCGCTAAAGATGGCAGATGAGAGTTGTCTTCCATTCAAAACATGGGTCGTTATTTTCAATGAAAATGTATTAAACCAAAGATATTTTTAATTTTAACCAAAAAAAATAAGATTTGGCGGTCGATTTAAAGTAGAGTATTTTTTTTTGAGTCCTATAGAGTATATGGTTTATGCTGGATGAACATGAGGGAGAGAGGGATAGTCTATGTATATTTAGTGAGAGAACGATTCATCGACGGAGCCCTGGGATGTGATTTTTCGGCCTTTCCAAAGACAACTGAAGACATCCCGAAACGTCAAAAACCCGCATTGTTACAATTATTACTATTTCGTCGATTGGGAGTCCTTCATTTCCATCTTCAATGAGGTGCAAAGAAACTTCCCTATTTTTCCAGAGGTTAAATATAGAAATTTATTCCATGCAAATGAATAGAACACTGCTTGAGAATTGAAAAAAAATTCTTTGTTGATCTTAAATTT
Source organism: Gyrodactylus salaris (assembly GCA_000715275.1). Taxonomy (NCBI): domain Eukaryota; kingdom Metazoa; phylum Platyhelminthes; class Monogenea; order Gyrodactylidea; family Gyrodactylidae; genus Gyrodactylus; species Gyrodactylus salaris. The sequence goes on from JJOG01001499.1 coordinate 5,257, forward strand.
GAAAAACGCTGATTGACATTTCGAAATAGATATTTTATAAATAGTATCAGAAAGAATTTTTCAGAAATTCAAAATATGTGAAATTTCAGATCAAAATTCTTGTCTTGAAAATTTTCTCCAACTCAAGATCTGTTTTTCAACTAAGTTTAGACTAATTTAGGTCGAATAAAATACTTCTTCTTTAGCAAAATTAAAAATGTTGAGTTTTTCAGGTCTATTATGTAGCTCATCGTACTTCCTTTAAAATAGTCGTAAAAATGGTAGAATTTAAATATTTTAAAATTCCCGCCTGCTCAGGATTATCTAAGACTTTGAAATAAATTTCCTTTCCAAAAAGTGTAATTGAAGAATTTTTGGTTTTAGAGAGTTTTCAAAATGAATAACTCTACGTTGAATAGGAGGAAAGAGGACACGCGTTTTCTGGAAATGAACCTGTTTAAAAATCGAGTTTATAACCTTGCATATCTAAGAGTTGAGTCATTTTGGGTTGATTAAAGAAAATGACCACTTTCACAGGAGTGAGAGAAAGAATACCTCCACCTGTAGAAGAGATTGCCGAATTCTCAAAGACTGAATAAGAAAAGTAGAGATAAAAAATAAAATTATTACTCGTGAGAAAGTAAAGATGTGAAATATTTACGAGAATAAGTCAGTAAATAAGGTCAATATGCTTTTAATTAGACGGTCAATTGGATTGAGCGTAAATTATCACAAAAATGCTTCTGAGAAATAGATTAATCAGTTTACAAATATTACAGTCTAATGGGAAGCTTTTAACTCTAGAATATTACCCATAAGTACTCATGTACTGAAACAATTAGTTCAATTTGGCAGTAGTTATTACTTTTTCCACTTGGGATTAGAGATACCTTGTAATATTCGAAATTAAACACTACTAGCGAGTAGTGGGTAGTGGGAAAGTTTGTCCTGATGGATGAATCGACACTAGATTACAGAATAATCACAGGTTGAACCAATTATTAGATAATACCCAGGAAACAGGCGTACAGCACTTGAAATGTGAATATTGTAAGGAAATAAATATCTCTGCCCCCTCTCACAACCTCCCCCAACTTACTATTCGATGAGAGAGAAGTTGAAATCGATAAAATGTATTTAAACTGAGAGAAAGAAATGCAATGACTCATCACATTTCTCTCCACTCTTTCACAGAGAAGCAGAGATTTCACAGAACTGGACAAGCTAAAAGGTTAGTTGGTGACAGAGAATGATTTATTTTATCACGTTTTCCCTCCCATTGCACCATTATTTTGCAATGGAAAGGAAGCACAATGAAGGTGCTTTCAAAATATTCTACTCAAGCTGAGTGGAGAGAAACAGAGTCGAATATAATGCAAAAGATGTTTTGTAAAGTTGAGATAATTTATGTGCATGAAAAAGGTATAGAAATCAATAACTCACTTTAACCTCGGTATTAGATTGGATGATAAAGTTGTCCTGTAGGTCTTCTGTGGCCTGCTCCAGCCAATTATTGAACGGCTAGAATGTTATTTAAATTTGCATTAGTTTAAAGTTGAGAATTGAAAAAATTAATTTAAAATGTAATTACTGTCATTCTTGAAAAAAAATTATCCTTATAAAAAATCGTAAACCTCAAATTTTTTCGGAATCTGAGTTACAAGATGAAAGATTTCTTAGCTTGGCATATAATTCGATGAGCAATCTACCAAAAAGAAAAAAATTGAACAATTTCTAATGTGAATAAGAAGAGTTATAGCAGTTTCTAGATTTAATAAGCTTCAAATTATTTCGCAAATTTCAAACAGCTGTATTTTTGGAACCTAATTTTATGGAGGTGCGAAAGTGTTGTCGTTCAAAAGCCTAAAGTTTTCTCGAATTTTCTTATCATTCTTGTTTTCGGTGTTATGAGCTTTCTAGATGTATCGATAATGTTACTGTGGGCCTAGGAGGGTTAAAGTGATGTAACTAGAAATATTCTTCTAATTTGGGAATTTTCGATATTCTGAAGTGTTGATAAGATCCAAAAATGTGATTATTTTACTAAAAAGTCATGAAAACTTTGTTTTATGTTTCAAAACATGGTTTTCATCTATAAATTTAATTTTTCTCGAAAATCATGTATTCTAAAAGGTATCTTTTTAAAGTGATTTTGACTAGATTTGAGTAAAATAATCATATCTGTCTTTTTGGATTTTCTTCTCTTTTAAAAGACTACGAGAAGAAAGAACATTTGTCATTTTAATTTTTCCCTCGTGAATCAGCAGACTTCAGAGTATGAATTTTATAGAAAGAAAAGGATGTTTAATCCTAATTTAATCTTCCAACTCACGACGGCTCTCTTGGCGTATTCCAGATGAAGCATGTCAATTTTTTCACGAATCATCAGAGTTTCCTAAAGAAAGTTGAATTAGTACACTTTAGAATTAGGAATTGAAAGAAGGATGATTATTTCTTGTTTTTGCCAATCGTTGAGTCATAGGAGGTTTTTGTCAAATTACTTTTCAAAAATCTATGCCAAATTATCCAAAAATATGCATATTTCTATGGATCATTCGAGGGCTAATCTTTAGTAGAATATTATGCATTCTTAACAAAGATAATACTGGGTTGATTACTATTACAGCTAATAAGAGGCATGTTCAATTAATTACACGATAGTAAATTATATAAATATGCAAAAAGAAATAGTTATTTCATGCGAGATAATCTCCACAAATGTGAAAAGGTGCATAAACTCACTTCAATCTCCTTCCTCTTGTTATTGGAGGAGTCCAAAAGGTTCTGCCAGTCATTGGACAACTTGGTCATTTGACTCTGGAGATTATCAGCGTCCTCAGCTGTAAGTATCGATCTGAAAAGAGGTTAATTAAAAATGAATATCAATAATATATAAATAATTGCAATCTTTTGTATACTAAATATAGGAAAAATCTTTTCCTTCTGACATGAGTGTTGTTATTTTATTTCGTATAACTTGATTAGTTTGTACTTTAACGGATCTCACATACCGACTCTGTGTGCATCTCATAATGCCCACTTTTCAATGTTGTAATTCGATTTTTCCAGTGTACGGGATAACAAAAATTGTTTATGAAAAAAAGGATTTTTATATTTATTTTTATCGATCTGACCCCGGGAATAAAGGGGAGATCAAAGGGGATTACTTGACATAATTTAGGGCAGTGAGTAAATTAGCAGAGATACTAAAAAGAAATATCATTTGATTTATGGGGCATTGGTTGCATAAGTTTTCTTCTTTTTATTTCAAAGATTCCTACACATTGTTCAACGATTCAATACCCGGATGATCATGATTTTGGTAACCGAATAATTGCAAACACGTTTTCAGTTTCCAAACACCATTTAAAGATGCTTGACATGTCGAAACCTCAAAGTAGACAGAGCCTATTTTTGCAAGCTCGAGTCTTTTTTGAAGATTTAGATGTTCAACAGCCAATGAAAAGCGGTATCACTCATCTTATAAATGAACTCACAATCCAATGGAAAAATCATGTCCTTAGACAATAATAGAAAGTTCACTACTCGCTAGTAAATCCCTACTAAAAATACATAATTAGAAACTTATCGTCCAAGTTTCATTTAAATAAATATTTCAGATTGGAATTACGACGTCTGAGATTGATAAAAACCTTTCTTTCAATGATTCTTTAGAATCTGATGAGGAATCAACAATACTGAAAATTCCGTATCATCAGCAATCAGAAAAATTGATTTTTCTTACTTTTGAAACACAAAATTAAATTTTTATTGCACGAATTTTTTTCAAGTTAGAGTCTCTAAAAAAGAGTTTGAGATATTTTTGTTCTACAATAATCGTAACAATTCAAAAAAAAGTTGTGGTCTTGTAAGATATTGATTGATGAATTACGATAAGGAAGGAGTTTTTAGCCAAATAATCAATTTTTCCTCTACACATACTCTGAATGTGAAGAAGAATAACATTGTCGTATAAATGATATTTGAGGTGAGTTTAAAAAAACACATATTCACTCTCCTAGAAATGAATAAGTGTAAAAGATTTGAGAAGACTTGAGATTCTTCCGTATGCCCTGTAGATCAATTAAAATAAATTGTATAAAAATGCCTTCTTTTCACTAGAATATATCGATTTCATTCAAAGTGCTGATCAATTAAAAGTTTTTTCATTTATTTTATTGACTTTTCTAACAAAATCAAATAAAAGTCGACGATATTCTACCTTTGCTGGAGACAGATCTCCTCCACTTTTAATTTTCGTTTGGCGAGATTCTTGAGAGATATGAGATACTTTAATGCTCCTTTTGTCTAGCCCTTTAATTGAATACCTTGTACTTTTTATTTTACTTCAAGTATTACAATGAACAATAAAAGTGTACACTTTGATACCTTGGTAATTACCGGGGCCTACCCAATGCAGATTTTGTAGAAGATTTTCACTTAAAAGTTCCTTTTCTCTTTGAATAAACTGTTCAACGTCGAAAGAGTACGCTGCTAATTCAAGACAGAAATACGTTTTAATTCTTGGCCTAGCCAATGTCGCATTTTTTTTGAAAAATTCAAAAAATTGTAATGAATTCTTAGTGTGTGACTGTCCTTAATTTTAGTGGCGAATAAAAATTGTAATTACTACAGAATCCATCTAAATACAAAAAGTAATTCATATTTTATCATATCAAAAATGAACTTTTCTAAAAACGAAATCATGATCAAGATTTAAAAAGAAGCAGTGCTCTTCTACAAAGGCTTGACCAGAAAATGGATTATTTAGAAAAATCATACAAATTTTAATTTCAACAACTTTTGCACTCTAAATAAATCAAACTATTCTTAACTGTAGTTCTAATATCCATTTTTGAGACTATACTCAATGCAATCAAAGAATTCTTCTTCATGAGGTTTCCAAACCTTTCTCAAAATTTTCTCTGTTCATTTTTTCCAGTTTCTACAATTATTCGATTTGTCTGCTGATTTTAATTTAGTGTTTAAGGCTTCAGAAACAATGTTGGACCAATTCATAAAATGAGCTCGGTAACATAAATAAAGAATATTCAAACACCTTGAAAATATTATCAAGAGCATCAATTGATCAAGACTTGCGTTCTTCCTCAAAAGAAGATGACCCATTATTAGGGCCCCACAAAGTACTCAAAAGTTTCATCTGTTTGTTGATGTGCGTAACATTGAATTAGGTAAAATTATCCGAAATTATGAAACTAAAGTTATTTTTGTGAATAAAAATGAATTTAAAAATAAAAATTGGGATAATTTAAGACTATCTGAATTTGGAGGTATCTATAAACTCAAATGTTCATGTGAAAATGTTTATATTGGACAAACAGGGAGGTCAATAGAGACTAGGGTCCAAGATCATGCAAATTATTTGAGGAAACTAGTTATAACTTCTCCCGTTGTCAAACATATCACGGAAAACACAGAGTGTAAAATCAATTTTTCTGAGGTGGAAATCATCAAGAGAGAAGAAAACTATTTTAGTAGAATAATACAAGAGGCCTTAGAAATAGGCAATAATTCTACTTTTAATGGTAACATTGGGTCGGTAGCCATAGAGAGTCATTGGTTCCAACTTTATCAATCACTATAATTCTTAAACTATTTATGTAAGTAATAAAGGATAAGGACTTTTATTTTATTTCAGTGTAGAGGGTAGAGTTGAGACTAAGAGTAATTGACCAATCAGGAGTGACTTGAGTGGATATATATTTGAGGCT
>JJOG01001501.1:0-10219 GCA_000715275.1 Gyrodactylus salaris
ATATAAACACTGAACATTTTGTAATTTTTACTTTAGAATAATGAGTGAGGTAAATTCGAGAACAATATTTGCTTGAAGATTATTTTGAAATTTTCCTTAGTTTAATAGTTGAGAAAAAGAGTTCAACTTAGCTTTCTCGGAGAACAGTGCATTATTTTAAAATATTTTCAACTGGGTAGTAATCTTAGGATGGGCATCTTTAAATATAAAAAAGTTGGCGCAATTCGTAAGCATAATGTAAAAGTTACATCGGTTTTAAGATTTTGGGAAATTAAAATTTTGATGATTAAAATGGCTTTTTTGTTAATAGCAAAACTTTGAATGCTTGTATAATTATAACTACAGATGATTGCACCAACCAAAAGCTCATTCCTTTGTCTATAAAATGTGATAAAATTTGAGTTTTATTGATGCATTATTCAATTAGTAATTTCAACTTTTTCTCAACGGGAAACCAGTCTCCCAAGGGTTAAGAAAATAAATAACGGAACTTGGCCAATACTTTTGAATGTAAAGAACCCAAACTCTCGTGAGAATCAATTTTTGCAATGTTAGAATAATTATTTTATTTTGAAAAAAAATTATTCAGGATTTTATCAAAATAAGGCATTAATATTTGCAAATATTATAACCGTTCATTTCGACGAATGAGAAGAGTCCGTCAATCAAAAAGTGGAGAGAATAAATGTAATCATTACCCAACTTATCTTTTAGAAATAGATCCACATCGTTGAGGACAACACTGGCCCTGACACCATCTCGACTGCACAGAATGATCACCTTTTCAACACCAGGTGTAAGGCTTTTCTTGATCTTTTCAATTAGCACATCAGAGCACAATTGATCCTCTTCACAGACTAGAAAAGGTTCAAGTTTTAAAACGTTATTTTTTTCTTAAATTCTCTATAAACCATATCAATAACTGATCCTCGGTGAGTAATTGTGTTGTAATTTTATAAAGTAGAAAAAAGAACGATTCTCAGAAAGATCTTAGTCTAAATCCATATTTACCCTTGATGTGAGAATAAAATGCTCAAATTCCAAAATGTACTACTTATGTTGTTGAGTAGTATCGACTTACAGATAGAATTCTGGAGGGAGCAGATACCCCATTCCCTTTTCGGTCGTATGTCCACAATCAGAGGTTCATGATGCTTCATCAGAGAGAGTTCCTTGGCGCTGATTCCAAATGCCATGTCGCATGGGGTCTCTTTGGGAATGATGTTGTCGTAGTCAAACTCTTGGATGAACTTTAGCGAGGCCTCTTTAGACTGACAAATGCAGTCCTTTCGCTTGGTCAATAAATTCACTGGGTTGCTGAATCCGGAAAGGCCCTTGAAGTTGTATATTAACAACTTTCCCAAGAGAATCTCTACAAAAATATGAGAAATTTGATCTGTTATTCTGTCCAAGTTTTGTAGGAAAAAAGTTTCATTCTTTTATTTATGTACAGTGATTTTTCCAAATAGTGTCGAATCGGTTCGACCAAAATAATGGAATGCGACTAAAAAAGGGGTTTCATTTTGTCATTTTTATTGCGCAAAATGTCTTTTTATCTCATGCGTCAATAAATGTCATCCCTTTTCCGCCATAATTTGACCTTTGGAGGAATGAATAATTTTGCGTCATGAATTTTACAAATCGATAATTATAGGTTTCATTTATTCTTCTCTTCCTTTCGTCATTAATTGTAACTGCATATTTTTGAGGAAGATTACTACTCAAATCTCTATGGAAAATATTTTTTTATCAAAATAAAAGGTGTCACACATGTCTAGAATCGGTTTTTCATGACGAATTTAATGGTAGAACGAAATTGGAGCTAATTTTCTCGATCTGATATTTACTTTTATCGCATATTTATTTTTGTATTTTCTGAATTCAGATACATATGCTAATCTTGATTTTACTATTTTTTTCAATAAACATTATAGACTGTTAAATTTATAAATCTAAGATGGGTATAATCGCCTTCATCATATGATTTCCCTCTGAAAATCAACCAAATTATTGCCAATTATTTACTGCCTCAGTTATTTTTATCCTAATCATGGCATTCTGACAAATCTTGATGCAAAATTGATCAAATTTAATGAAAAGTTAAGACATACCACCTAGACCGGAGATAATCTTGATGGTCTCTGCCGCTTGGAGCATTCCCATGATGCCAGGTAAAATGCCCAGAATTCCCACCTGGCTACACTTGACAATGTTACTTTTGTTGGGTGGATTTGGGTGAAGACAGCGATAGCAGATCGATTCATTGCCTCCTCGGGAGTTCTTGGTGAAGAAGACAGTAAAGTGTCCTTCAAGACGCACTGTGCTCGAACTGACTAGCGGCTTCCCGCCGCAAGCCGAAATCAAGTCGCTGATTAGATAACGCGAGGCAGGGTTGTCTGTGCAATCTAGGATGACGTCATATTGTGAGATGAGATCGAGACCATTCTCCTTGGTGAGTTTAACTGGATAGGCAGTGATTGAGATGGTCGAATTGAGGGCAAGACAGGTCTCTCTAAGCGATTCGGCCTTGTTGCATCCAACTCGCGATTCAGTGTGTCCAACCTGTCGGTGTAGGTTGGTTAACTCGACGAGATCAAAGTCTACAAGGCCCAATTGACCTATGCCGTTAGAGGCCAAGTAGATGGCCGATGGACAGCCCAGACCTCCACATCCGACAATTAAGACTTTAGATTCCTTTAATTTCTGTTGTCCTGATTTGATTATAAAATAATATAGATTTACTTTCTATTCCAAAGTCGTCCAAGAGTATTTGACGGCTATATCTCTCGATGAAAACTTTGCTGTCGTCAATTATCATAATTATTTCAAATTTATTTATTATTTAAACAAAAGATTTCGACTTGTTTTCCTTATGTTTTTGTTAAGTAGGAGTTACATTTTAAATGCTTTGGTTCGCGTCTGTAGGTAGTTGATATTAATACATTTAGCACCCAGCTAGACCGAATTTCCTAGAACCCACAGATGACCTACGACAATACGAGAAACGCCTCAAGGAAATAGTAAATGATCTCAACAATAGGACCAAGTATTGGCGAATCGTTAGTGGAATTGTTCTCTTCTTTTGGTCTTTCACACTCTACCGATTCCTCTCAAATTATTTGTACTTTAAATTAGACTTTCTCCCCACCCTACACGGCCACCTCGACTTTTGTGCAATGACCTTGCTCATAATTATCGGTCTCCTGGTGGGAGCTCATAGGAACATTCATTTATCCAAAACAATTGTCGATAGATGCATTTACTACCTGGAAAACTACAACATGAGTTGTGATTACTCTGGCAAGCTCATACTCCTTCCAAAGCCCAATATAGAACTTAATTGATAACTCATATTTTTTCCATTTTCACACACTGATTCATTAGTCGTAACAAACAAAGGTGTCTTTCACAAAAATCTGAATTTTTTAGATTAAATAAAGCAATCACACTGATAAAGAAATAATTTTAAATTAGAATAAACTTTGTTTTGATATCTTCGTTTGGGCAATATCTCAATCGGATTGCATCGAGATTATGCTTAGCGACATGTTGCTTCCTCACCAACAACATCTGAAGACGCTGGTTACTCTCAAAGTTGAACTCGGAAAGCCGGACATTTTTATCGAAGAATACTCTTGAGCTAGGCAAATCCTGAGTTGAATCAACAGTTTTAAGGCTTATCTTGTCGTCTGGTAACTCCTTTATAGATATTTCATCAATTTCTCCCTCAGAATTCTCCTCTTGAAAGACCGACGAAGATGATGCTGAGAGTTGTAGAAGAGAATTTTGACTGTCCACTTTTTCGAGTTCATCTTGGCTATCCTTCTTTTCATAGACCTGATTTACATGAGACACACTGAGCTGTCGACTTATTCTCTCTATTCGACGCTAAAATTAATATTAACACAATTACTACTGTTAAGTAGTACGGTCAATTCATAAAATATTTTTTTGGTCAATTTGTTTCCTAAATAGACTCACATTAATCTTTGCCTCGTCCATGTTGTAGAATGAACCGAAATCCGGAGCCTTGATTTTCTTCTTCAAGTTTGAGTCGGAGTCTCCCAGAATATCAGCCTCGTTGCAGGAGAAGCGCTTCTGTCTATTCATTCTTGTGGTACTATTGTAGACATTACCATTCTTCTGCAATTCCATCTCAAGCTTTCTCAGCTTATCTGCAACAGAAAATACACACTGCCATGTAACTATTCGAGGGGTTTTATAATGGGGAAGCTATACGTTTATATCTAAGCCAGCTTACATGGAAAAGAGTTCCTAGCTACGAACAAGTCAAACACTTTGGCCACAACTTGTGACCAAGTCCCTCTTGACTGAAAGTCTTGGTACCTTGTGAGATAGCGTGTTCAGCTCTGTTAGACAACAACTTTTTATAGCAGAGTAATAATTTAAAACTAATAATCTATCCTAAATAGAAGTGGATATTAAAAATAGAATTTGGAAATGAAATATAGGAGAAAAGTGTGAGATAATAAAGGTATGATATTATTATCTCAAGAGCTATAAATCTTTGTTACTCAATTTTCACACATTGCTGGAGTATTTCCCAAGATTGGATATTTTAGTAAATAAAATCCTCTCAATTTCTCTTACAAGCTCAATTGAACACCCGGTCATCGATCATACATGAACTAACATGAACCAACTCAGGTGGCCAATTGAAAGCATTCAATATGCATTTTTATATTCTACAAGTATTATTTTTCAGATCAATTTTTGTGAAAATGCATCATGAAATAGCTTTGAATGTAAGAGGATCACCACTGTGTTCCAGCTGTCATTGCAATTAATTGACAAGCTACACCAGTATTCTTTCGATAAATGACATCAGGGTAAGCAAAAATATCACTATTTCTTGTCAGTGGATAACATTCTTCTAATGTTGGATTTAAAATGTTACTAATTATCGGGTTTTATGTTTTCTTTTATTATCGAACCAAAAGTATTACTTGATATGTAAAGTTGACAAATATTAGTTGATTTTTATATTGAGAAAAAGGTGGTATTTTTATAGAAAAAGGGTTATTTTGAAATAAGATAGAATTTTCATAATTTCCATATCTGTTGAGTTCTGTTGAGCATATGGATATACACGTTTAGATAAATTATTTGAATACATTTTGTTTGGCCCATGAGTGTAAACTAGAATTATACTCCTCAACAAACAATTGTACTTTGAGTGATTGAATCACGTTAGATAGATTTTCATCTAAAGAACACATGTCACGCCATGTCTTTTGGGATTTTTCAAAGTTGGATTGATAAATAAAGAACACACGAAAATTAAGGCCACAGAAGTACATTATCGAATGAGCTCTTTCATAATTTTAGATGAGTTCTTTAATCCCCTGTGCTAATAAGGATCTTTAAGTCATTAATTGGGATAAAAATAATGCTTTTGTCTATAATTGTAGGAGAGTAAGTTAGCAAATTTTTTCTTCGTTTTATCTTGAAACTTTAAGATGACTATTAAAATAGCATAAAAAGGTAATCCCTTTGGAAATTAGCGAGAATTATCATTTTCCCCTTACATCCTTGAAGCTTAGTGTTTTTATATTCTGTGGATGCATTCCTTCCCTTGTCAGCCGAGGAGGCACTTGAACCGCGCTACTCGAATGTCAGCAAAACCTTTATGGAAACCCCAAAATTTCGGATGGTTCTTATGTAAGGGACAAAGTTGCTTGATAGTCAAATGCTTACCTTCCTCGATAACGAATTTGGAGAGTTGTTGCTTGGTTGGCTTCTTTTCAACTAAACAAAGAGCGTCTTGACAACTTTCCACTGCATCGTCCATATCAGAGAGGTCGTCAATATCAAGATCGAAGGTATCGATCGCTTCCTCTATGGGGATTTTCTTGAAAAAAAAGGTTCTATGTATACATTTTTCTTTGAATTGTACTTCTTCAATTTGTCCAAATACACTCAAGAATGACTCATGCTATGAACCAGTTGGAGTAAACTTGATATAAGCTTCCTTTGAGAAACGGGAAAAATTTATGGCACCTATGGATGTGCTATTTTTGTGATCTGATTAAGAATATTGATTCAGATAAATCTCAAGACCTTTAGTTCTCGAATGAATAATCTTTTCCCGACTTATCTCTCCAAAAGGGATTTTTTTTCTCTTGCCATAAAAATTATTTCTTGTTACTCAAATTTAATCTCATCTCTGTTGCAGTTGAGAGATCATTTTCCATGATGAACTATTTTTGTCAAAAGAACTAAGAATTTTTTAATCAGTAAATGTGAAAGATTGCTTTTATGCTTCCCTTGAAGAGTTTTGAATAAAATTAAAAAAGGGTTCTTTTATGTGAAAATACAATGGACAAGAGTTTTAACATGAAAATATATTTTGCATCTTTCGTATTAGGGACAATAAAAGACAACTTACTTCATTGCTCTTTTTGAAGATTTTCATAAAGGCATTCTTTGAGGGCAGCTTCGACTTTAGGTCTGTTGACTGCAAGAGAAAAGTTGAGCATCAAAACCCTGATTTTTTAACGTTGAATCATGTTCAAAAAATATTATAAAAAAAGTACTCGAGAGCAACTCCATGATATAAGGAAGATTTCTTTCATAAAGCAAGTTTGAAAGATTCGCTTGAGATTTACTTTGCAGCTTTCTGACTATCAGAACATAATTAAAATTGCAATTATAATAGAGGACTCCCAAGAGGGGATCTAGATAGATTTATAGATTTGTTAAATAAAATAATTGAAGAATCCATCTATGAAAATAATACAATACAAGGCCCAGAGAAAAAGAGAGAGCAGAGCAGAGTCAATAGGATGAGGGAAAAAAACTTGAACTATTTCTGAGAAAAAATTCAATTAATTGAAGATAATTCTTGCTGGGCAGAAATAAAATTAGCATAATTTCCTCCATACTTCATTTATCGAATGATTTAAGAAGTAAAAATAATTTATTTTTATCAATGATATTACTTTCATATGCGTGATTGATGGAATCTCTCTATCTACCAAATGGTCTGTTATAATTTTTGATTATTTATTCAAATTTCTATTCAAAGTGTCTCTCATTGAATATTTTCCTCTAGATACTCTTAGACAATACTACATCCTCCCAACCAATAATGGCCATTAGGTCAGTGCTAATTGAGAAAAGTTCATCCAGATCTCACAGTCTTGAGGTGTCTAAATCTGAGTTTTCTCTAGAATCTGCACGCCGTTACAAACTGAATGAGTCATACTCGTTCACTATTGGTCGATAACTAGGGACCAATAGAATTTCATCTTTAAATTTAAAATCAAATTTGAGCAGCAAAAGGGAAGTGGCCTAATTGACCAAGATGGGCCACACGATTTGAAAGCTTTGTTGACTTTTGATAGCAGAGAGGCTAAAAATAGGACATGTCTAGATGAAATTTCCCCCTTTTTACTATCTAAACGCAATGGTACAGCCCCAATGAATTTTTATTGATCACATGGGAATTATTTCTTATTTTTTAAATATTAAAAAAATAACTCCTGGAGATCTTAATTTATATGAGTATGAATGTTCTCTCCTCGTCCACATTGTGGCATAAACCTTTCTACTCAAGATGTTCGATGGTATGCTAGATAATACAGACAGAAAGGTGGACTCTTTCATGAGTTGAGACAAAAATATAGGATCAGTTTAAGTTTTTATCTTAACCCTCCATAATTGAAGAATATAGGTTTCTAATCCGTTTATCTCCACTTAAGAAAAATAATTTTCTACAAGTCTATTATTCGCGAGAGTTCTCATTCTTCCAATCAAGTCAGAACATAACACATTTAAGCAAACTTTTATAGGATGTAGAGTCTACATTGTACAGACATACGCTGTTTCAGATTTAATTTTTTTGTACAGGCGATTAGATACAGATTTTCTGACATATGTGTAGGATTTCAAAGCATACCAGATTTCTAAGGAACTCACCATTTGGTTAATCTTTTTCTTGAGCTTGGTTTCCTTCAACGGGTCGTTATGACTTGATGCATTATTTTCAATGAACCAATTCGCTGTTGGCTGAATGGTGGAGTCAATTCGTTTGTTATTGAACGAGATGAAACCATCGATTTCCTCATCTGGCTTCTTCATAGATATGAGAGCCCGTTTTTTATTTGTCATACTATCTGGCCTTGGGCCGATAACCTTGATGGATTTCGACAACTTCTCCATAATGTTCATCCTCCTCAAGACGATGGGATTGATCTCTAGGTCTTGGAATAAGGCTGGTATATCGATTTCTCGGAAGTATTCAATAGGCACCGGGGCTGGTTTCACCCTGTCCAACTTCACCATCAACGGCTTCTCGATAACATCCAACGCTCTTTCTACTATGAAAGGGAAATGGAATAGTTTTAATATCAAGGAAGGTTTTTTCAATAAATGGGGTCGACTAATTTTTAAACTTTCTATGCCTATATTCTCAACGTATAATTTAAATAGTATACATATGTTTGCAAGAGGTAGGGCTTGCATTTATTTTTAGATAAATAATCTCATCTTATTTGTCAGAGGGAATTCTACGATCTGAGACTAAGATCGATGGAAAGATGAGACTTCATATTCTTCTTTTTTGGTACTAAAAATTGAGAAAAATTGGTTCTGAGAGTTCTAAAAATTGAGACTTTGATTGGTGATCTAGAAAACAGAAAGTTTCCACAAAAGTCCAGCTTGAAATTCGTGACATTTTTGCTCACATTTATTCTGAATAGCAACCGAAAGGTGTACAGCAAGGACCTTCAAAGCCGAAATCGACTCCGATTCACGGCCGACTTGGACCAAAATGTTGTTAAATAGTCGGACATCAGGCTGAGCAAAGGTCAACTGATAGCGTGTTGCGGTTATAATATTTGTGGAGGTACCAAAATTTGGGCTGAGCGACTTTTTCAGATCAACCTGCGTCCGGTTATCATTGAACTGGGGACTCAAGGATCGAAGAATTTGATCACTTATTATCTAAATCAAAAGTTGTCCCCGAGTCAATCTCTTCTTCAATCACGCTTAGGTGTACTCAAATGACATTGATTTACTCTCAAGTTATAATTAGTCTCTGAGGAATAAATTTACCAAAAGTTGGGAATCTCTTATATTCGATTATGCAAACTTTGAAAACAATGTGAAAAATTATTTCTAGCAAACTTTATGCCTTATATAATATATATATATCTATCTTGTATTATAGTAATCATTATCAAAAAGCATGCAATATATGAGAAAACGAACACAAACCGACACAATCAATAATGATTATCAATATTTAGTAAAAACTAGATGTTAATGATTAATTGATATTCAATTAATTGTCCAGAATAAATTATGAAAGGCTAGATTAGCTGTGCAATGATATCGAATGAGGAAAGAAATTAAGAAAAGATGTGCGCTGAGGATTAAGTGAAAATTGAGGAATAATTATTCAATAATCACGACTTAACAAGCCCTTGGGCGAATATCATATCCACCATTGAATAATCTTCCTCCCTCCAGGAAGGTGGAATAATCAAAATTAGGAAAGGCGATCATTATTATAACCTATAGGCCAATGGGAGTTGTCATTGATAATTGTAAGCTACAGGATATTAGAGTAACACAAGACTATCAAATTCGGGCATTTTTATCTTATTTAGGGTCCCCTGATTCGTATTTGACATGTTGTAGACAATAAACTCCTTTCTCCACTTTTCTTGATAAAAATCAAAATTTCATGATGTGAAACAAATAACCTGCATCAGAATTAGTTTATAGAAAATTTTAAGTAAAACTGCTTTTCTACGCAACCTCTCAAGTTGAAATCTCTCAACAGGATACTTTTGTGCTTAAATAATTGATTTAATAATCCAATCAAATCGTGTCAAACAAGTTTCTACTCGTGTGCGTTGGGATAAGAAGGTAAAATTACTGTTGATGGACTGATGAATGAGGTGAAGGTCGATTCTTCAATTAATCCAGACTGGAAAATATGAAAGAGAATTTTTAATGACGAGAGATATTCACGGACGCCAAAGTTATAAGAAAATTAGATTAATTTGAGAATTTACACCATTTTCATCATCAAGCATTGTACCGAATGATATTTCTTAGTTGAATGGCATTACAGATAACCCTCGCTCTGCAAACAGGGTATTTTTCTACCCAGTACCAACTTCAAATTGAAATAAATTTGGAACGATATATATTTTCACAAAGATATTTCTATTTATCCTAGTATGTG
>JJOG01001508.1:0-14293 GCA_000715275.1 Gyrodactylus salaris
AAAATATATATAAAATAAATAATAAAAGAAAATAAAAATTTTTTAAAAGAAAATTAAAAATTTTTTTATCACAGATTTGGTAATGTTATTAATAGAGAATTTTATTAATTTTTTAATTTTCTGATTTTGAAGCACAAAATGATCAGAAAACCACTGATTCTTTCATAAGTAAACTAAAATTTTACATGAGAGTAGGACGCATAATTCTCAATAATACATAGCTTAAGAGAAATTTTTATATTTGCGTCTCTCGGCCCATGCTTTGTGGCTCAATAAAATGTTCCAAATCTAGGTTGGGCAAAAATCTAGAAAAGAAAAAATATGTTTTAGAAATTAAAACATTACTACTCAATAGTAACACTAAAAAAGCAAAACTTTCGCAAATATTGAATTAGAATTCCCTTGATTTTTGTCTTATTGTTGAAAGGTTTTGAATTATTTGGGTGTGTCTAGCATTAAAGTCTTTATTTGCAAAATATACTCTTCTGGCCTCGAGTATTGAAGAGGACATTTGGGCAGGACTTCATAGGTAGACGAACAGTTTTTTGGCATGTACGTAACCTTTCGTATAGTAGGAAGCATGTGACTTAAAGGAAAATTCTTCCCTAAGCTATCTCCTTCCTTCGTTGATAGCCTAAGCATAGGATAAGTTTATAGGCTTGAAAGGGATGTCTGGAAATTGGTATAAATAAATTAGACGTCTCAGCCAAGACAAATTCAATAAATGGATAACCCATTTGCTCTCAGATGCCAAAATGAATCGATGGACTCGTTCTTGTCAAGGACTATTATCACAGAGGAAAAGGGGATATACTACTCTAACCGTGGACGTAGAGAGTCATGGAACAAAGGCAGAGATCCATCGTGAATAGTATATGAGTCTGTGCATAGATAGGTCATGAATGCGTTGGGATGTATTGGTCAAATTGAAAAAAATAACCAATTTTTTTTCATTACAATATATGTCCTCTTTTGTTTCGCGAAAGTCAACCAAACTTTGTCCATACAAGATTTTTTTGTGTTAGTACTTACGAGTAGCATGAATACAAATTTATGGTAATAGGTATTTTCTAAGACAGTATTATAAATTATACCAGAAGATGCGGAATTGTTCTCGCTTTCGTTTTCTCTAGTAAAGTCCTATAGACAAATTTAATTCATAGACTCAAACTGGCACTCTCAACTGGTTAACGAAATGAAACTTTGACAATGAGTTCCATTTGACATTAGTTTCAATGAGAGTTTACTAACAAGTAATATACTCATTAGTAGGTGTCTGAGGGACTTATTGTTTGGTACCATAAGTCAATGCACATTCAAAGATAAGGTGAGGAATCTGTAGACACTGCATTTCGTCCTATCAGGACTCATCCGTACAGCTATCTCCGCTCCCTACCGACTGGGAGACGGATAAGTATAGCAATGCTATAGACTATAACCCAATCACCGTTAACTTATGAAATGAGCATCCCTGAAACTTGTTCAAGATTTTCAATCCCACTCTCAACTGGTTAACGAACTGAAAATGAGTCCTGATATTTGAGGACATAAGATGCCTAATTTCCTCGAATATGTTAGCAGGATGCTGACTTAGAGTCATGCTGTAGAGTAAGATTGGTTTCTACGATCAGACCAATATGTAAATAAAACCCTTGATATTCCAAATGAGATTCTATTGGCCATCATCAATGAGGCCAATAAGAGTCCAAGTTCCCCTTTCAGAGTACCGTATATTGTGACGTTAAATGATTTGGGATGAAATATATTATGTATTGATGTGTATAATTTGAATAAACTTTTGTCTCAATGAGTTCATAGTTTTCACAAGATCTCTATCGTCTTCTTCGATTGTAATTACCTTTGGTGTATTGCGTTGTTGTAGTTCTTGCGGTTGTTGTTGACGTGGTTGTTGTGGTTGGCGGATCTTGACCACTGCAAGTCACTTCGCAAGCCTGCTTATTCGCAAACATGTTCCCTCCGTGGAATCCAAAGTGCGTGAACAACATGTCACATTTGCCAGTGAATATATCATAGGACCATGTTACAAATGGACCGTGACAATTGGCCCTCACTTTCGGGAGGTAGCAGACGTTCGCAAGAATCTTTGGAGTTTTAACGTCCTTTACTTGGTTATCTGTTTGGATATAAACTGAATTGTAAACTGAAAAACTATTCAAATATTCGTGCGTAAGAATGACTAATTCGAACCAATCAGAAGAAACCAAGCTTAAATTAGAAAGATTGTAGTCCACTAGAGTGCCAACACACTTACAAGAGAGATGTCTTAGTAATTCCATGTAGGTTATAGTCTCTAGACTCATATTATTTGAATAAGAGATAATCGCCACTTATATGAGTTATTCGTTTAGCTGATCCGTTCACTCAGATCTATATTTATGTAACTAACCTTTGCATCTAGTGCCGCATTCTTGATAAGAATTAAAGTTATTCTCATTACCAGCACAGCCGGTGTAGAGGAACTGTGAGCACTCATTTATTGTCTGGTTATAGAACCACTTCCTTGTATTCTTCATACACAAGCCCTCCTCTTTTGGTTGATCACAAGCAGTCGTACGTCCTAGAAGAGAAAATTAAAAACGATTTTAGAGCGGTTTTAAGAAGGTGATGTTGACTTTTTTTTGATGTACCGGAGGAGTTATACATTTTCTACTTTACAGAGCAAAATTACCAATGCATTTTTCGCAGCGCTCCTTGTTAGTGAAACCGAACAGAATCCAGTCGCAAACGCTGACTTCCTGGCAAGCGTTGGAGCTCTTATCGAAACTCCAGACCGTTTTGTTTTGCCTACAGCCAGCCATCTCCCTCGGCAGGGCTACATCACAGAGGTTGTCATTTTCTCCATGGGGTGTTAAAGCAGGATAACAGGACGTTGAGTAAACATAGCTGTCTATAGGTGATGAAAAATATTAATTTTGACCCTTTAGATTTCTTGTGACATTGCTACTTAAAGCTAAAAGTAGTATGCATTAATTTAAAATAAAAATCTGATTTTGCTTAGATAAATATTCTTCTAAGCAATCGGGCGAAGATTATTAAAATCAATATTGGTGTTTAGATTCTAAATTTTAGAATAATAAAAAGTCATTGAATTACAAAATTAATTTTTCAAAATCATCGCACCCATTTTTGCTTTTAGATTTTTGTTTTCATTCAAATACTCACGAAACATTCCGCAGAAGAGGTTCAACTCTAGAAGGACCAAGAATAAAACCTTTAGCATCATCTTCATCGTTGAACAGATTCAACCCTTTCCAATTCTACGAGGTATTTATCTACAAGAATAGCCAATCATGATCGTTGACTATATCATAATCTTCTATATTATTCTCTTACTTCTTCAATCATATGATTTGAAGTAGATAAGTAGAGAAAGGTTCTAAAACTTGAAATAAATAACCTTGGATATTCGCAGGGGGTTTTTCAATAAATTTCGTAAAGAAGAAATATTTTATAATTTATCAACCTGATGATTGAAATTCAATCAAGGCCTCTACTCATTAATCTCTCTATAATTGTTATCTAAGATCGGTGTTCTATCAGCACAAGAAAGAAATTGTCAATGTCTTTGTTCGTTCGATCAAAATTTTGATTGTTCTCGAGTATTTTTTGAGTAATTATTTCATATTTTACAAAATCTTGGTGTAAGAAAAGTCTTTGGGACAACAACAAAATAGTGTCCAAGAGTTGAAAATATTATAAAACAGCTGTTTCCTTTATCTGTAGAATTATCGATAAATATGTTATGTCTAGAAGGGATTTTATTATTTATATTTGGGTTAAATTAGAATTTAAAAGTGTATTCACGAAAATTGAATTAAAAAAGGTTTTGTCTTCTGATGTATTCCTTCGATAACTCTCTTTCTTTAGCTTGAAAGAATACAAACAGAGATTTCATTGGATAGATTAAGGGACCAGTTTACCTTCACAAAATGACTAGACTGAAAGTCTTCTGAATAGGCTGTACAGAACTATTAAAATTGGTCTATTGAACCACTCTATACGCCTTGATCAGTGTTAACACGTTTTCTTCGCTTGAAGACTACTTAGAGAAAGTAGTTATGTAAAGCTTTCTGGAAAGCATTGTACACCAGAGAGAGTACCAGTTCGTCGTTAAATGACGGTTTTCTTGGAACGCATCATCAGGGCTGCTTAGTAATCAGAAATTAAACAGAAAACTACGAACTAATTCATTAAAACTGTGTTCTAGTAGACTGAACCGAAACATTCAAGCAATGGAAATATGATCAGTCTATCAACAAGTTGTAATTAGAGCGTCAAGAAAATATAATTCGTCTAATAATTCTGAACAGCAATATTCTTTTAATATTTCCATCATTAAAAGTTAAATTGTCCGTTATAGTTGTTCTCAATTTGGAAAAGCTTCTTCCTACATCAGCAGAAGAAGGTTGGCAAACGCTTATCAACGCATACGTTGTTCATTCTTAGATTGTAATAGATTGACAACTTTACTTCCACAGATTTGATGTTATCGTTGCAAGATCATTCGTTAAACCTGGTGAATCTATCTTTCTCAAAGGAATTGTGGGGAAATTTTCCACAAGAAAACCCTTTCAGGTCGGCCACTGTGGGGTATATGTTGTCTGGTTGCAAAGGTTCGGTCTGGTCGTAATATTTTTATGCTTTGGATGACTCCAAAAACACTGGCTCCCTCAAAAATATGATGCAGAATTGATTTTCGCGCCATGCTTTTTTCAAACACGAATTTGCTTATATTTTTTCTGAATTGGACTCCAAAAAACCTCTTATCTTGTCTACAACTCTGTAAATACTTATAAGGCTTATTTATTTCATAAAATGAAAGTAATTTGTGAAATATTTGATAGAATTCGATTACACTCAGATATATCGAATTCAAATCCAAAATGAGGCTCTTTGAAACAGTCCAGGAGGAAAATATAATTGATTAGGGAATAATATTTCATTAACAATATTTTGCATACTTCTCCCCAAACTGGAAATTAAATAAGATCTGAGCCAAATTATTCTTGATCACAAAATATTATCATTTCATTTTAGATCGTAATCTTGCAATAGATCATTAATAAAAGATGAACCATATTTAATAAAATTTGATTTTCTTTTTTAGGCGACTCTTTTCGAAAGAAGCCTTTATCTTATCCGCAATGCCAAGTCTCTTCTTAGAGGAATATTCACGGGATTAGAAAGTTTTATCGTCAAAAAGCCTCCTTCGAATTAAAGGGGGAAACCCTTGCAAGAATTGCACATGAGGAGAAGAAACCTGTAGATTTCTCTTATCTCTACCAAAGATCTTTTTAATTATAACAGAATCTTTTAAAATGTGATTTTTATAAATTTCAAAAATAATAACTTGCACATATTTCTCTTGATTTCTAGCGATGGTATGTAATCTTTAATGTATCTAAACTATTGATCTGAGTGTAGGGTAAGACCTTGAATTATTTCTCAGGAGTGCAGTCCACCCTGGGACTCGATCCCATTTTTTGACAAATTATTTGTCTGCCACCTTGAAAAAACAAATTTCTTTAGTAAACTATTTACTTTCAAAAGAATTTGTTTAATTTTTTCTTTTAATTATATTTAAAGAGAAACATTTCTCGTTTCTTGTACTCTGACTAGTCTACTAATCGAGTTTATGAGTTAGAAAGAATAATAAAAGTTGAAATAATTAAAAATAAGAGGAAAAATTGTCCAAAAATCACATCAATAATAATAGTGTATCATTTTCTTCTTAAATTTGGAAACTCTTGACTAATTAGATCAACCTAAGGCAAATTATCAAAAATTAATAAAATTACATTTGAATTCGTGACTAGTTAAAAAAACAATTTTAAAACTCAATTTTTTGTTGTTTAGTCAAGGTGGCAATAAAATAGCGCAATCTATTATTTATTCAAAAAAAATTGAGAACCCATTGGACTGGGGTGACTGTATTGACAATTTGGTATAGATTTCGAGGTTTGCATAATTTGTCAATTCGAGTTCAAATTCTAAAGAATTAGCTTAGCTAAAAAAATGAATAAATAAACTTGAAGAAGGAAACCAGCTTACTAGTAAGTAAGATTGTGAAACATTATGGGACTTTTAAATAATAGTTGCTTACAACAAAAATTATCTACTATTAATCACATGATATTCAGTAAGTGCCCGTATTCCCAAAAACGTTCATAAATCCATTCCGGTAGAAAATCAAATAAATTTTATTTTCAACAAATCGCTCTAGAAATGACTAAAGATCAAGTATTTTTTTCAATTTTTATTTAATCAATTGCTAGGACGATAACCTTCGCGAACTGCCACTAGACTTTTACGGACCCCTGCGGACCAAAGATTTCGCTGGAGAGGTACTCTATACGATTGAGTACAAAAATCAAAAGTCTGAAGTGAGTGAATCGCTGCAAATACTCGTACTAACGCACGAAATTCGATGCATTAGTCTAATGATGGTTTTAGCTCACTGTCTGCTTAGTTGAAGCGTCGGACTTGAAGGCTATGGACGCCTGTGGCACTTCGGATCCGTACTTTAAAGTTTACGTCCTTCCTGATATCAAGAATAAGAAGCAGTCAAAAGTTATTAAGAAGAATCTTAATCCAATTTTCAATGAAAGCTTCACATTTCAAGTAATTCCTTATTGAAGAAAAGATTAGGCCTTGATAGATTTATGCTTTTCCGTATTCCCAAAAATGTAGATGTTTCTCGTTAATTTTACGATTTCATTGAATGAAAACAGTCAATTTGAGTTTCTAGATTTCATTCCAAACACCTCTTCTTTATAAATGAGATTCAATGCACGTTAAATTACGTGGGCAAGGTTTTCCGTTTGCGTTAAGGAGAATGATTAAATCCACATTTTTATATAATTTCAATCTAAAAGGAATAATCTTTTAATGACGAAAATATTTCTTGACTTACCTCAAATAATATTAACTTTTTTGCGTTTTTTGTATTTAGAAGAGACATGTTGACACTACACATAGAGTCAGATTTTAGCTTGTCAGCGGAGATTAAGTTTTTTGTTTTTCAAATGTTCAAATTTCAATTTTAGTTATGGTTTCATATAAATGTGTATTTGGTATATTGGCGTGAGATGAAACTTTTGGGTCGTTCTTCTTCAACTTCTCTAAATGAATTAACATTTTGAATTTGAAAGGTGATTAAGGAGAAATTGAACGACTACATCGTTGTCCTTGAGGCATATGATTTCGATGTTCTGGGGTCGCATGATATCATCGGAGCGGTTCATATTCCCCTGGATAAATTGGACCTTACCAAGTTTATCCGATTACGCGCAAATCTTATTGACGCTGAGGAAGCTGACAAGGTAACAAAAACTATGATGAATTGTTTTCTCTTTACAAAAAGAAGTTTCCAAGAAAGCCTGTCTTAAGAATTTCTAATTCGTAGAGTTTCAAGAATCAGTTCTTGATAGACTAGCGCTGATGTAGTTCTTAACCAGTGATTATTGTACTGAAGAGTTTTGAGGATCTCTCTAGCTGCTACTACCTTGAGGGCTGGTTCGCAAAGATTACCAACGGTTTCAAAGTGAACTTTAGGTAACTGGTTTATTTTCAATTTAGGCTGCCGGTTGTGGAAAGCTGTATGCAAGCATGAAATATTCGGTGAAGCAGGAGAAGCTGTTTATAACAATTATCGAATGTAAACGCTTGAGAAGAATGGACGATTCAGGATATTCTGGTGAGCATTATACCCATATGATCCCTCGAAAGATATCACTAAGGTGGTTCATCCAAAAATAATTTTGTTATTGAATTCCAATATTCATTTTTTGCATCAGAGTTGTACTTGTTAGATTCCTAGGAGAGTATTCGTCGGGTTATGCCCAAAACGAGTACTCTGTTACTAATTCCGGTCACTTGAAATAAATTTGCATTTTTAATAATTTTCAAAATTTCTAAGTTTAGAGTAGATGCGTTGCTGATTTTCTTAAGGACGAGAATTTGATAAATCACACATTTTAAACTCAAATTGATAGCAATAAATGCACTTTTTAAATTATTTTGCTTTTCGAATTCTTTTTGCATTTTCTGGCAGCCCCACTTATGAACCTTCAGTTATAAAAAGGTTTGTTGGATTAAAACTTGCCTTTTCAAGACCCCTATGTTCAAATTGGATACTATGTGAAGAGAAAGAGAATCAAAAAGTTCAAAACAAAAGCCCACGAAGCGACAGTGGACCCGTACTTCAATGAGTCTTTTGTCATTAACATGCCGAAAGATAATATCAAGGTGAGTTATCGAATAATTCTACACTGAAAATCACTGACCTCAAACGCTTACAGAGGAATTCATTATGTAAATTTGTACACAGTTCATTCAAATCAATAAATCATAAATTCATGTGATGAAAATGATTGAGGGATGGTGTAGTGGATTGTCTCCCAAGTCCAATAAATATGATATCTCATATGGCGTGGGTTCGATTCCGGTCTCCTCCCTCCTTGAAACAAATTTACTTTGTAAATATTTTCTAAAACTTCCTCCCCCATTATAACCCCTCATGTGAACCCGAAGAGAGAAGAGAGACTCGGCTATGAAACTCAATTCTAAGAAAAAAAAAAAATATGATCAACTTGAGATTCGAGTTCTGAGAAATGAAATTGCAACTGTCTAAATATAGTTTAAAAGAGAAATCATCACAGCCTCTGGCTTGAATACTTGAGAGTATTATAATAAGCATAAGATGAAGCAAAATCGTTTAGAGCTATCCTTACTAGACATTGTCTATCATACTTTGAAATCTGCTGGTTCATGTGATTTTTCTCTCTGAAGAAAAGTGTAATCACTTTGAATGTTACTTACTAAATACTAAGTAAAAATGTCAAGGTCGCCGATGGCACAATTTGCCAACTGATAAATCATAGAAAGCATACTGCTCAAACTCCCTGAAGAAGGACAGAAATCTAAATTGGTTCTTCATTATTTCTAGTACGCATCCTTGAAGATTACAGTGAAGGATTACGACACTTTTGGGTCAAACCAAACCATAGGATTGATCTGGTTAGGAAGGACGTACGAGGGCACTGGGCAGGATCACTGGATTCAAACTTTTGAGCAATCCGGACTTCCAATCATTATGGAACATGATCTAGCTGCTGGCAACTAGTCGGCCATCTTAACAAGGGTTGTTTTATCCAAAAATATATATTCTCATTGCTGAATGTGGCACGTTAAAAGGATAAAAACCTTGCCGAATTTTTTAAGAATATCATTATTTTATTTTTCGAAATCTTGCCGACTTGAGATTCGGCATAGTGATGGAAACTTGGATTGGATTTGATCAAATTGGAAAAATTACGACAAGAAAAAAGGTTTTTTTGTTGGTTTTGCATCGTAAAAAATTGAAAAAACTGAGTACTGTATTTTAGGAGCGTATTCTCAAGTTATCAATCAAACGGACCAACAGTGAATCAAAGGAGGTTAGTAGTGCCCGCCCCTTTTGATAACCTTCAATGATTCATAATGATTATGAAATGAAATTTTTCAATTTCACTCTTTTCACAAGAAAAAAACCTTAGATATTTTGAATCTAGAAGACCTCTTTGCTATAGAATCATTCCCTATGTATATATTTAGGATACCTTTAAGATGATTTTTTAACCGACTCTAACAAAACATAGGATATGTATAAATGAGGTACTGATCAGTGATCAATCTCACTACTATACCGAGAAGAGCAAAGTTGATTCTTATAAAGGCTCATGAAAATAAAGAAATTACACCCAAAAGAGTTTTCTGTATACTCCGATAAAACTTTATTCGGCAACAAGAAATCACGATATGGCTCAATCTTTACTCAATACCCATCTAAAGATTTTCTGCCTCAGTTTGCCAGTCGCTACTTTTTGCCTCGTTTCAATGACTAATAGTATTTTTCCAAGATTTCTGAAGAATCAAAGATCATGAAATAGTTAATCCACACACACTTTGGTTTTATCGAAAAGTTTTAGAAAGAAGACATTTTTGATGAGAAGGTTCCGTGAAAAATCAGATCAATAACGTTTTATGCACACAGATTGTGAAAAAGTCATATTTTTCATTTCCCAAATTTCCTCAAGTCTAGATTCATGAAAAATCAAGACTAATTTTCATTACGTCACACATCTTTTCGTCCTACAAATAATAGCATTCTCCCCATGGAATTAATTCAAGAAATTTAAATTCTTAAAACGTTGTCAAAAAATTCCTATCCCCGGTTAGATGGGGAATTTTCTCTGCATATCATTAAAGATGGAATAATTTGGGGATTTCGCCAGGACTTTTCCGGGCTGGTTGACTCATTCTCTGGAAAATGAAAAGACAACTTTCACACATAATTTCTACTCCATATTCTCATTGGTCGATGTGTCTTTCAAGAATTTATTAAATCGAGTTTATTTGGTAAATAGTTTCAAACCGTCCTTACCCGTTATAACCTCTGATGTGAGTCAGAAGAGAGTTGGACTCGATTAAGAAACTCAATTCAAAGAAATCTGTTAGTTCTTCATAAAGTGGGCGGTTATAATACTGTCATTATCATCTTCAACATGGAAATAAATACAGCAATTTTTATATTATTAGGATCAAATTTATTCAATCTTTGCAGCGAATAGATTCCCAGAATAATTCACAAAACATCAAAAAAAACATTTTTTATAAAAAGAAGAGTAGTTAACAGTTGAAAATGAATAATATCCCTAAATAATTGAGGCATACGGCTAAATGTTCAAGTGCAAGATTGGATATTAGGAAGAGGGGCGTGGAAGGTTAAAAAACAGGAAGGGAATAAAGGAATCAAAGATTAATATTTTCTCGATTTCAATGGACAGTGTTAGTTGGCAGGTGTTGCTTTGAGATTTATCAAAATATCTTTCATACGATCAGTATTTTTACATTTGGCTTTGGCATTCTAAATTGGCGGTGAAATTGAGTTAGATTTTGAAATACATCTGATTAATAGGACACCCAAAAAGCATATTATTGAGAAAATCGAGTTGAATGAAGCATTTCAGGTAATAGTTAGCAGGAAAATCAGTTTTTCATAATTAACCTTGACAGAATTAAACAATTTTATTCTCGACTTCCTAAAGATTTTTGAGTTAGGCATTTTAAAGTACCAATGTGACCAAAATCGAGAAATTAGTGCTGTGTTTTGAAGAGAGAAAAATAAACTCACAGGATTTGAGCATAGACCCCAGACTTGAGTCCAGAGCTGTTTATCATTTTCCGAAGATCCGTTCATTTGCGGCGGTTTATATTCCTCTCTAGATTCATTATTGATAATCTTATTCTTGGCCATTATCTCACGATTTGAATTTTTCCAATCCTCCAGTTCCTTGTTCGCTTCCTCTTCCAACTTTTTCAAGTCCTGGCCTTCTTTCAGATCCTTCTCTTCAATTCTCTTGTTGAACTCATTCCTCCAATTGGTCAGTACTGAGGATTCTATTTTGACCTCGTTATTCAAGGATTCTATATCTTCGGTAGAGTATGATTGACTTTTGAAATCTTCGGATGCAACTTCATCATCTAAGGCTTAAATGATAAAAATTTATATTTTACTTAGAATTTTCGAGTCGATTTCATTGAGAACTTTTTCTTCATTACTGAGAAAATCGTCTAATGCACTTGTTGACATTTGAAATGATTACATGAACTTTTCAAACACAAAATTCTAGTTGACCATTTCTCAACTCTTCCTTCAAGTGTATAATACAAAATGAAAAAAATTTAAAAATGGATTTAAAGTCGCATAAAACTGACATAATTGAATATTTCAAGGATAAATTGAAAAATGACTCTATAATAGACTCTATTGAGTTTGTTCATGTAATTTTTATTCAAATTATCAAAATTCTAAAGGTGTGTGATGCTGATTTCGATGAAATTTGGGTGACAAAAAGTCAAATATTCTCAGTCATTAACTTTGCAAACATTCCCATTCAATTGTATGCTATTAAATCTATTTGTTAACCCTTAATTTTAAGAGTTTTAATATTCAATTCAGCCAACTTTTCAGATGATAACGAAAATATTACACTGAACCATGTAATTTCAATCGATGCTGCCCTCTCTCTAGTTCAAGGTTAGCTCTACATTTTCTAATCTCATCACTCATTTTCCAGAAGAGGATGATTCTCTTGTGATAAATGGGAATATTCTCGACTTCCGTTACTCACCAGAAAGGACCAAATATCGAGCCTCCCTTGTACCCCACTCACTCGGTCATTTGATAAATGAAGATAATCAACTCTTTTCATGTCAGTCGTATGAGGAACTATTTAAGCTCGTCTTTAAAACTGTGAGATTCTCTATTTTATTCACCAACCATATTTAGTTATGATTGAAAAAATAATCGATAAATTTAATATGATCAATTAAAGCTATACATTTTATAACCCATATTTCTAATGAGAAATTATCGATTTTTTCAACGTGTGATTTCCTTCAAATGCCAGACTCTAATGAAAACTAGATTTTTTAACAAATCATTCTGTTCCTAATCTTAGTTGGAATCCAACTGTTATCGTGATTTGCATTGCATCATTAAGAAATACTAACCAAATTAAATACCAAGAATAATTCTTACAAATGCTTTGATTTATGGACGATAAACGCTGGTCTCCCCGGAAGTTTGATGTTTCTTGTCTTGGGATTTTCTCTACTTGGCTGAATCTAACTTTCTTAACCCTTTAAGACCCGACTCTACAATTCAATGATAATTTCTATTTTTCAAAGTTAATTAGGCTGAAAATTAAATTTTAAGAACTTTTTGGTTATGAGAATTCTTCCTAAATTATTTAGTTTGGGAGATATTCACGGTTTCTTTGACAAGATAAATGAGGTCTTTTGCCTCTTTCAATAGGATACAGTCAATAAAATAGAACAATCATGTCTTGTTATTCAAACACAGTTACATACTTGTGCAAATTTTAAGATTTTTTGGGACTGTTTCGGTTCATTCGATTTTAAAAGTTTTTTTCTCAATTCGAATTCTGAAGAAAACCTGAAATTACACAGAGTAAAATTAATACCCGCATGAACAAGATAAAATTATCTTTTGATCCTAGAAAATTCTTGCTTAGATCTCAGCAGACATTTTAGCTTTGTATTCAACTTTTGGATAAATACAGACTCGATCCCTCTGTCTGTGCAATAAACAGTTTATGGAGTAAAACCATGTAACGTCAAAGTTTGTCTCACAACAATTTATATTCGAGGCGTAATATCATTTCCATGTATTTTTATGATCCATTTTCCTAGCTAAATGTTATTTCCCATCGATTTTGGATAGGAATAAGATTTAATAGTTTGGTAGACAATTCAAAACATATTTTAATTCATTGAATGATTTGAAGAAGAGAATTTATAGAGAATCGAGCGAGAATCATTAAAACAAAAAAGTAGTGAATTTTCACAAATGATTCTAATTTAAACAAAAAAAATGCCGAAAAGAAAGTAACCAGAATAATTTTTGGCACAGAAAAAACAGATAAAATTAAAATTCTCCAAACAAGACGTAATGCAGGACATGAAGGTGGAGTTGGGCAAGTCTGTATCGAGGTACTTCTCAAAATCTGCCTCCGATATGGGAAAGGATACCAATCTAAACTCATTCGCCAAGTTTATCAATATTTGTATGTGAGTCATTC
Organism: Gyrodactylus salaris; assembly: GCA_000715275.1. Classification (NCBI taxonomy): domain Eukaryota; kingdom Metazoa; phylum Platyhelminthes; class Monogenea; order Gyrodactylidea; family Gyrodactylidae; genus Gyrodactylus; species Gyrodactylus salaris. Next base: position 13,668 of record JJOG01001508.1, read on the forward strand.
AGCATTGAGAGGGTATTGAAACGCCTATTTTTATATTAAACTCTATTGTGCTCATCTTGAGAATGAGTCATGTTATCTATTTTTCAAAGCAATTTTGCTAAAAAAAATTGTTTGAGAAAGGCCATGAAGAAAGAAAAAACTTGAAACTTTTCTCTGCAAACGACCTGGTACCATAGCCAATTTTTTTTAAACTCAAGCCTTTTAGTGTTTCACACCAAAAATCTAGTATTAGACTGTATTTTATGGAGGTGTACATATTTTTACACATTATCTGAAATCTGATTTTGAATTAAATTGAATAATCTTCCCCTTTACAAATGTAACCTATTTGTCTCATTTTGTTAGGCGATTTACACCTTCAATTAGATTTAGTGTCAAAATTAAAATATAAAAGTGTTTAAATTTACCAAGTCATAGTAACAGTATATTAATTACGCTCTATTTTTGTATATATATTTTTTTTATAATAGAACTTGTATTTCGAAATTATTTAATATTCTGATCAAATGTTTGCAGATACTTTTGGTCTTTAGCATCGAGAGACTTTTGATCTTTGTGGAGGAGCCCTGCAGCAAATTGAGGTTAGCTCCGAGAAAACTGTGTTTGAACTTGTTTCTCGTATTGTG
>KL566778.1:0-10804 GCA_000715275.1 Gyrodactylus salaris
TCTCATCGTTATTCATATATTCAAGGTCGTAAAATACACCAAGTCACATCATTTTGAAGAAGAGTTTGTAGGCTTTCTGATTATATATTTGGGGTTATTCAGTCATTTATTTGGATAAAGATATTAGCCGTCGAATTTTGAAAAATTCTGAAAACACTATAAGAACTGTAATTTTGAGTTTTACTATTTTCCTCATCTTACGTTGTAGAAGACTTAAAAAAAGTATATAACTGTGTTTGAATAACAAGACATAATTATTCTATTTTATTGACTGTCTTCTATTGAAAGAGGCAAAGGACCTCATTTATCTTCAAAGAAACGGTGAATATCTCCCAAACTAAATATCTTAAAGGGTTAGACTTTAGCAACAAAATGTGAGTTTCAAGACACAATTTGAAAGTAAAAATTGCCCAGAATTCCAATCAGAACTCACCTGGATTCTATTCAACTTCTCTTGTAGCATCTAATTTCTCCTTGTTGAAAAGCAATTACTCAGTAGAAAATATCCAATCTCAATCTGTACTCAAAATATGAATCACACATATTGAAGCGAGTACTTTTAGATCGGACAGTTTTGTAAATCAAAGCCGACAGCCAATGTGGTAAACTTTTCTCTGGCAGTTAAGGCGATCAACTTGAGCTTTTTAAAGAGAAAGAGAGTTTGATCGATAAACTTGGTTATGCCTCATTTGATTATTTATCAGTGCTTTAAAAATTTTTATTGATAAAAATCTTTCATTCCTGCCCTAGAAATAAGGGGCCCAGGATTCTTTCTAGGGAAAATATTTTGATATTTTAAACTTTCTACTACTAAGTAGTCACACGTTTTGTAAATTAAACTTTTACCTTTTTACAAATTTCAATAATGACATCTGCTTGTTGTGGAGGAGAAATTAAAAAGCCACTTAATTTCGACCAAAAGAGGCAGCATTCCAGTTATTTTCAAGGGAAAAATAATTATTTAGACCTATCCAATGATATATTGTTTTGTGCAAAAATCAAAAAACAAGTAATCCGTATGGGGGAAAAAGTGTTAAATTATAAGTGTAATTTTTGAATTAAATTAATTTCCACGTTGTCCGACTTATTCTAAAAATCACATTTTCACCCAAAATTCTTTTTTCTTTGGGATAATCACCGATTTTATGACAAAATTAAAAAAAACTTGAATTCATAAATGAAAAAAATTCTCTATTGAATGGTGCTATTGCCAGGAAGCAGTTTCTCTTCCCCCTATCTAATCTAATACTATCGTACGCACAATAGGTGAAAAAGGCCACATTTATCTCGAAAGATTAGTTTTTTTCTTCAATTCAAAGTATCCACACAAAAAAGGTATTTGATTTAGCTACTGATAAGTAGAGCTTCCAGAAAATATTAAAAAAAAGAAGTTTTAATTGGATATTTTAATCAAATTTGAGTAAAACACTTTTTGTGCTATTTAAATGGGTTCTTTGTGTCTCAGCATATTTTCTTGTGACAAAAAATCTCTCATTATTATTAGAATTCTCTTGAAAAATACTATTCAATTTTGAGCATATTTTGTAGCCAATGACTTGAAATAAATAATTGTTGTTTGAGACTAAAAAATAAATATATCCCTTGGCCTAGTAATATCACAAGAATTGTACAAAATTAGTTGATCATGATCTAGGATCTATAGATAAAAGGTAAATCTCTAGTTAGTTGGAATGATTCCATTCCCAACTTGTATCTTCAACAAGTACACGTCTCTTTCAAAGCCACCCTGCGTTGCTATTCAATACACAAACCAAACATGTATATTCATCTATTTTCAGAGCTTTCCATCCCAACACCCCCCCCTTATCATGTGAAATATTCTCTCTCTCTCTCTCTCTCTCTTCAAGATTGACACTCGAAATGATCATCTTTTGCACGAAAAATCTGCGTGTGTCTGTTTGTAGATGAAAATCTTTTTTTATATTCATCCCAGAATAAACTATCCCCATGTGAATTATCATGACAAGGCTTTGCCTACGTTTTTCTTGAACACAGTGTCGTTGATTAGCTGGACCGAGTCATACCTTCTCACGTTTTTGAGAAATTGGCTTTAATTAACAGAGTTTTGTAGTCTCAAAGAATACTTTATTGTACGCTTTCGATCATTCAATGTTTTAACTTAAGATTCTGAGTCCAGAAAATGTAGTGATTTCTGTTAATTCTCTTTCATCTCAAATATGAAATATTATGGAAATCTGTCAGATGAAACTATTCTGAGAATGGAAGATACATTTTGAATTCACAAGATCGTAAAAGTTTGATTAGTTAATCTCTCAATAAAATCCTCCAGATTATCGAGGCCTGACTCATTTAGTGTAACAATCTAACAAACCCTTTGTAATGAATTAATTACTAAATTGAACTATATTCACACTACAACATGAGTCATTGAAGGTTGTTACTTCAAGCAATTTAAAATCCATTGTGATTTATCGACAAAGAACACTTTCTTGAGTAATATTTATTTAAACGAAGAAGGAATAATTACTTTTCATTTCACTGGAATTCTCAGTTACATTTCTTTTCATAAATAATTCATTATTAACAGGGTAAATAATTTTCCCCAAACTATTCCCAATAATTACCCCAAATAAAGACAATTTTTATTCAATATTAGTCATTTTACAACTCTGCTCTTCGTAGGCATATAACAAAAATGTTTAAAAACCACATAGACTTTTTATTACTTCTTCCAGTAGGCATTTAGTGTGTGTGTATTTTCTTGCCTCCTCCCCCTTAGAAAGGAATTTTTTATCTCAACTTTAGAGAGAGAGAGAATGTCCAGAAATATTCTAGCAAATCGATAGTTTAGAGCAGCCCCACTCTTGTAATCCCCTGAGCAGTCATCTCCCAACTGTTCCTCCCTTTATACCATTTGAATATTAAATGAGCCTGGACACTCTGAGCCTAAAATCACTCTTCTTTTACGAAATTTGTTAGACTTGAAGAACTACATTTATTTTCAAGGAAGTAGCTCTCAAGATATAATCTAGGATTTTTATTTCCTTTCCGTGTGCGACGAATCAGAGACCTCGATCAAGAGGAATTTAATATTCTATAGAATCTCCTCTTAACTCTTTCTATTACAACGCTGAGAGATCCCTGGGCAGTCCTAGTGCCAGGGAACTGTAATGACCTTTTCATAGATTTGTAACAGTGTAGCTAGCGAATATATATCCCCTTTGTTAGTCGTCATCTCCTTGGTGCATTTATGTGATTATTCAATAAAGGAACGAGGTGGTGAGGTTAGCCTCTACCCCCTCACTCCATACATCCACACAGGGGTCAAATGAGGTTATTACCCCTCTTTTTTTCCTTCAATGTAATTCCATATAGAGAAAAAAACAAAACTTTAGCGTTATTGAATCCCTAATCGTAATTTGTCGTTTGTTTATTTCACCTCTCCTGTTAGCCGATCCCATTCTCGACCCCTTCGATTTTTTTTCTATTTTACTCTATACAATCTGATTGGCTATTGTCTAACAATGATTCTTATTGGTTACTTTCTCGTGTGTTCTTTATTGGCTCAAAACCTTCTACGATTTTGATTGGTTCTAAAATGTATATCATTGGCCCCCAAAAATATTGTAATTTTTTTTCAAGTTAAAGGCTGTTAAATATCTACTCATTTTCTCCACGCTGTTTGAATAGCGTTACTCAAACAATTTTCTTAAATATAATAGTGGTGTTCAGAACTGCAATCAGCATACTTTTTAAGGACAAAATATGATCATTTACTATTTCTATAAATTCAACGGAACAGACAATGATTTTTGCTTCTTTCAGGAACTAAAAGGTTGCATGGTCCTGAAAATTTGCAAAAAATGTAAACAAATCGCCTAGTTATCGTCCTGTGAATTTTGTCAGATTCCTAAAGATTACTGTAGCGAGGGAATATATATTCTTGAGTTACCTTGATTTAATTATTCAAAACATTAATTTCACTCACTCCTTTCTCATTCACAATCTCTCTCTATCGAATGAACAAGTATATCCTCAGGACAACTAATCAAAAAAAATATTTTATTAGTAAAAAATATAATCAATACCTGCAACTAATTTTATTGAATCAATAGTGATATGTTATCTTTCCCAACTGGGAAAGATGGATAGCAAAAGGGTTTTTAATTACTCCTTCCCCACGATTATTTATAAGTGAAAGCACAAATCTAATTATTTTATGCATTTCAATACAAACAAAAAACTCTGGCATTTTACTCGTGAGAGGATGTCTTTCAGCTTATTATCTAAACCTTTAAATTGAAACTATTCGAAAAATAAGAGAGATTGGATCCTAGTTGAAAGGGATCCTGTCCTATAAATATGATTTCTCACATGGCATGGGTTGGATTCCATTATCGATCCTCTTCCCCTCATTATAAACACTCGTGTGAATCCGGAGAGAGTAAGACTCGGCTATGAAACTCAATTCAAAGAACCATAAAATGAATCTCTTTGAAAATAGAATCGGTATACGTGTTTTATTCTCACAAAAACATCACCACTGCAACAAGTTCATAGTTATTTGTACCAACTATTCATCGCCCATCTTGTTGGGTGGCGTAGAAAATTGTTACCCAAGACCTATAAATAGGATTTGGCGTAGGTTCGATTCCGGTATCCTCCCTTCTCGAAACTAAACTCACTTTGTAAATAGTTTCAAACTCTCCTTGTCCACTCATGTTAACTAGGAGAGAGTTAAACTATGAAACTCAATTCAACGAACAACAAAATAGTGTTCCAGTCTGGATTTGATCACTTTTTCTTCTAAATAAAGTTCTGAAAGTAATCAACTATAATGAGACCATGTTTTTGAACCAAAATGAGAAAAATTGTCCATGTCGTATCCCTAGTAATGATAATATCTCAAGGAAATATGTTGGAATTTAATTCTCATTTGAGGAGGTAGAATTAATTTATTCAAAATGTTCACATTTCCCCCCATTCAATGTTCCCTATTCATCTTTGTCTAAGGAGAGAGGGAGAGAGAGAATAGGGATCATTCACATCTCTAACGATGACTCATTCGACATATTTTTACAATCAGTTTATTGCTGTTGGTTTTCCTGCCTACTCTCCATTTCACTCAGCAGAGTCATGCTTCTTCTTCTATTTGTAGTGTAGATTAACTCTCTCCATGTATTCAGACATTATACACTCTAGCAAACACTCATTTTGTATGTGCCTACTTTGCCAAGATTGACGGTGTTGTCTGGAAAATGTGCTTCTCCTCTTCTTCCACTTTCCCCTTCTACATTATATATCAATACGTTTTAATAAGCATTCTGTCGACTAGAATTGAACAATCTCCCCCTCCCCATATAGTCACGATTTCTCCACTTTGATCTTTATCGCCAGATCCATTCATGGTTGTTGTCTAGGGTTCATCTCCTTCCCTCTTATGACTCATGTCGCATCAATCTTTGTCTGTTCAAAGTTGAACTCATCCTTGTTTTTAGAAAAATGTTTGAATATCTATTGAATGCAGAGGAATTAAATGTCTTGATGATCCAAAAACCAGATGCTAAAACTGCCATCTTCAAAAATTCAGAGAGGCCCCCCATGAAATGTCTTGTATGAAATCAACTGAATGTAGAAATCAATAACTCTCTCTCTTACTGCAAGAAAAACACATGTTAAATTAAGTCTCCAAAACTTTCGAGGCACGTGTTAAGTAGGAAAGGTCTACTGCGCATTTCAGAGTAGAAACTCTCTCCTGTTGTTAAGGGAGTGAATTAATTTTATTAATTAAACTCCCAAGGTATTAACGTTCACCAAGCAGAGATGTCAGTTTCTTTTATGAAACTTGAAAGAGAATCCACAATAATTATAGTAAATATTGAAACTCTATGTAGTCACTAAATCAATAGAATTGTACATTCTTTTCGTGTAGCCTTCCACCCTAGAGAACGTGTAAACTCTAACCTACTCTCTCGATATTGTTGCCAAGACACGTTTCCATCGTCTCATCAACCCAAGAATTATAGGAGGAAGATGCAGAATGAGACCAACCTAAAAACTCACTTGTGTATTAATATCTCTGTGTATCTAGACTGTCGTATCTAGAATCATATTCTGTGACTAAGAGCCACTAGTTCTCATTCACTCATCTCTTCATAGACAAAGTGTATATTTGAATTGCGTGGGTTAGGCTTTTCCTTGGTCACTGCATCAAGGACCATGATTAAATTAAAGGTTTAAGATTAATTCACATTTCTTCTTATTCTATGAAGTCTTTTGGAAATCCTATTACCTCCATGGTTAGCAAAACAATATTCTCTTCAATGAAATAGTAAATCAATCCACACATGCCTTGAATGAACAGTGGATTATAATCTAGGCATTTCTATCGGAGCAAATATTTAGGCAGGAGTTATTATTTGAGTAACAAGATTACTTGGACTACTAATGGGGACACTGAATGTAGAGAAGCAACCTGTGTCTGTTTATGAGTACAAGTTTTGGAAAAGAAGAATTGTAACAAAATCTAAATAGATAGAAAAATGTACCTCTGCAATCATTCGATTTCTCCACAAATCTATTTATTTACAATTACACTTTTTCTCTTTCACGTTCTGCCTACTGGTCCACTAAATGTGCATGTGTCATAGTGATGGATAGAGATTGGATTCTAATACACGAATCATAATGCTAATCTTTATGATTCACTCGCCTATTCACAATTTGATAGATACACTACGTACGAGAATGAGACTTTGGGTACACACACAATCTCTCTCTGTGTGTGTATAACAGAGTAGAAATTGTACAATAACGAAAATATCGTTGGGAACACTGTGTGGAGAAAAATTCTTTTCAGTCTGTCAATTATTAAATTCTTGCCTGTTTAGATTTGCATCAAATTTCGAAAAAATGTCCTCCTCTTGCATCCTCTAAGGACCCACTTTCGATTACTCGTTACTAGGGCTTCCCGAAAAAAAAGTGTACCCAGCCGTGTGGTAGACAAACTCTCCATCTAAATAAATTAACTTAGTTTATTCGTGAATTCGATTATCAAAGCTTCAAAAAAAATATCTTGAAATTTTTTCTTTCTTTTAGGAAATTATTATTTCAACAGTGGTACATTACCGTTTTAGAATTTGAGTTTCATAGTCGAGTCTAACTCCATTCGGGTTCACAGGAGGACTTCTTATGGTGGGGCAGGCCAACAGAATCGAACCCACGCCGTATGAAAAGACAATACATTTATCATTTGAAGAGGATTTTAATTACCTTTATATATAGGAAATTTATACATTTTCTCACAACGATTTTCGACGTTGGAATGTGTTTTGATTCGATAGAAGAATTAAATTATTCATAGTTTTGGAGTTTAGGTGATATAAAAAACATACTTTTTTCTTTTCTTGACAAAAAAAACAGCAAATAATCGATCACTTTGGCGCATGACTAAGGCGTTTAGTCTCTGTAACCTACCTGTGAGCATGTGTGTTTATATGAAAATTTAGTATGTTGTCAGTGTTCAAACCCAGTTTCAAGAGGAGGAAATCACATTTCTAATGATTTTGAGGACTCATCTTTTTGAAAAAGTTTTCCCTTTGAAAACTATTTAGAATCTTTTTCCAAGCCCAGGAAGAAAGCAACTTTTTTTACAATTTACATATCGAAAATTATATACGAAATCATCTCACGGGTTAGCTGTTCTCACTCCGAGAGCCTAGCATTCCTTAGTATTCAAAGGCAATAAAAACTGAATGCTCACCCGGTGGTGGACGTTGTTACTCTCATTTCCAATTTCCTAACCAACATTTTTCTAGTTGCGATTGTTTATGGGAACTGAGGTGTATGAGGGAAAGCAACTGTCACATTTTCCCTAGATTTCCTTCTGTTAATAGAAACAAATTAGTTTCTACACCATGGGGAGCAACTATCTTTCTCATTAGTTATTTGCGTAGACCTGTCTTGCTGAAATATTCGACATTGTATCCGGAAAATTCATGGGTTTTAATTTGATATTCTTTACCAAATATTTAATAGCTCTCAACAACATTATAAACGCACATCTATTCAAATATATCGGGCAGAAACCCCCACTTTTAAAATTCTCAAAAGCACAGTTATAGGTAGGGCTACCAGAAAAGGACATTTGTAAAGTAAAGCAGTCCCTCATTAAACTGAAATAACTAGAATGACAATTTGTGATACTAAACCCAAATCCACACTGTCTCCATTGGTCTAGTATTTAGTGGTACAGACACAAAAAGATTTGGCACTTGGTAATCAATGACACAGGTTGAAATACGTGCATTTCATTGGTTGTTCGAGCTAAAAATCGAAAAAGGCACTCTCGGATATCGGTTTTATTGGTCAGTGATTCATGTAAACTAAGAAAAACAGCTTGGTAGCCCTAGTTGAAGGTAACTTTCGATAAGAAACAAGATTTTGCCTTTTTTACATAAATATTTTGGTGCAAAATCATTTTTGAACGATTCTCATTGGCTATTGTTATTTTTGGTATTGTTGATTAAATTAAAGCAGCCAATGAGACTCGTTCAACAATTATAAGAAACTCAAAAGTGAAATTTAAGTCAATTTGCCGAACCTTTTGTACCCCATGTTCTTAGTTTGCTAATAAAAAGTCGTCCTCTACACCGATATCGAGTCACGAAACCATCTAGGTTAATTAGGATACCAGGAATGATACAGAGTCTTGGAAGGCTAAAAGATTAACTTTCTTTAAGCGTCATTTGACAAAATTCATAGTAATCGTGAGCGTTTATAATTCACCTCGAATAGGTCCGCTTTTCTCTTGAAAGCATTCACTTCAGACAAGATTAATTTTAAAAAATCAAAACTAACTCTCTCATCGATTAGGTCATGTAATCTCTCATTTGTTTATGAAATTCTCTTTTAATATCTTGATAATTAAGAAAGCATCATCTTTAATTATTGATGATTGACATTTCTGAGAAAATATTCGCTATTTTTCCATAAAATCAACCAACATCTGGTTTCAATAGATGTGGAAGCACTTACATTTCTTGATTAGAACCATCGGGAAATGTGTAAAGAATTATTACAAGCTGTATCTCTCTCTCCTGTATAATTATTATGTAATATCGAGGAATATGTTCATATTGTACACAGATATTAGATTGCACACCCAATGTGAATGTTAGATGGTAGCTGCATGTTCCTTATCATTTACAAGTTTTTATCCTCAGTTTACTCATTCCATGCGGATCGTTAATCTGGGAGTGCGTGTCATCTACTCCAAGATTATCCGGTTATAAATACAAACTTTTGCTGATTCATTTGAGGCCGGTTAAAATCTCAAATTCGCATCTCAAAAATAAAATGTTATAAAATCCCATGGTAAATCGTATTTTCAACATTATTCTTGTTTGATAAAAAAACTGCAAATTTTTGGAATAATCCACCATTCTCTTGGAAGCAGAAACAAACCTTGTCAGAGCGATTTTCTTCAATATTCTAAAATGTTCAACAGAAAGCTAAACCTAAAATATTTTAGAAAACAAAAATTGGATTCCTCTTCTTAACAGTTTCAAGAAGGTTCTATCTAAGTTATTTTTGTAAGAGTTATCAGCGGACAAGGATAAGATCACGAATTTGATAATGTGTCCAACATAAGTACTGAGAGAGAGAATCTAGCCTAAAATTCATATCCAGACAGCGTGGTATAATGGAATAGATATTTTTTACAGCAATTCTCATCAATATATTTTGGCATAGTTAGAGAGTCTGTAAAGATGAACACTGATGAGTAGTGCTTTATTATTAAACAACTTGTGTCCAACTAAATAGAATATTTTCAGTACAGTGAATACTATTGGGGGAATATCTAGGCACCAATTTATCCCCGGAAGTTTTACGTTTCATGCGTTAGTCGGAAAGATTAAATCTCAATTATTCAAAATGCTACTTTTCTATCGATAGAGATCAAAATTACAAGACATAATTTGTAAAAAGGACTTTCTTACTGAATCTTCTCTTCGCAAAATCGTAATCTAGGGATGATTTCACGAGGAACTGTGAAACCAAACTTAAACCTTGTTTTCTCGACTATCTAAAGATTCTGTGAGAGATGGGAGTAATATTGAAAAATTATTTAAAAGAAGCGTTCTCAGTTAAAAGCCTCTTGTTAGGAAGATTAGCCAGAATTTCAAAATCTAAACGAGAAATATTTTTCAAACAATCTAATCATCTTTAGGAGCGTAATAATTTGCTCGAACAGAATATATCAATATTTCCATTCAGCAGTCTTTAAAAGGCTAGGAAATCGATGGCGGCCATTTGAATTTATTTGCACATGGATTTTTTAACACATCAGAGTTTCGACCATAGTAGATAATTTTAAAGCGCATGAAAGATAGAAATAGCCTCAGAATTAGTTCTTCGTCATATAATTGAGAAATCTAAAGCGATTCCTCGTGATCTTATTTCAAAAAGCAGAGCCCTACTGTAAAGTATACCACACCTTGAAAAACCCGATGAATATACGCCATTTTTATTACCAATTATGTCACATTGACTACTCAGATCAATAAGTAGTCTTTAATTTCACTTTAACACCTTTTCAAAGAATCCGATTAGAGATTTGTTATAGAAAATTATCTTTGCTTCTTGAATTGGGAGTCCCAAAAGATAAGCAAATACATTTTCCCAAGGCAAAATTATGGTTAGAAATGGATTCTTCAAATTTGATTTTTCACACTCACGACAGATTTACATGTCATTAATAAGGCTAACGATGATTCTAAATATTTGAACTTTGAAAATATCAAAAATATCTAACATACCT
>KL566778.1:10824-25123 GCA_000715275.1 Gyrodactylus salaris
AGGAAATCGATGGCGGCCATTTGAATTTATTTGCACATGGATTTTTTAACACATCAGAGTTTCGACCATAGCATATGGATCTCAAGCGCACCAAAGATAGAAATAGCCTCAGAATTAGTTCTTCGTCATATAATTGAGAAAAATAAAGCAATTAAGTAGAGGGTACTCATGAGTAGTGGTCGACCAATATTGAGTTACTTTCGGTGGACAAATGTTGCGTGGGATGTTTAGTTTGAGACAGCCCTCGTTCCCCCTCGTCCGACTCCTAGAATAAATATCCCGCATTTTATGACTGAATCACTTGTTACATTTAAAAATATTAATTATTATTGTCAAGTACACGATTCTCTCTAATACTTTGCTGTGTTCAAATCAATAGAATTTTATTTCTTCAGCTTTTTTTCTTTCATTCTTTTCCAGGTCACTCTCTCTCTCTCAATAAAGCATCCAGAGATTTCTACTTCAATCATTGATCTGGAAACATTCTTTCGTTGTTGTTGTTGTTTGCTTAAGAAATTGTGAAACTCTTTCTCTCCAAGTTCGATATCATTCCCACATTGCTGATACCTGAAGCTTTTCACATTAATTTCACTCCCTCGTAACTACTTACTAGGAGTTGTAGCCTCTCTAAATATAATCCTTCTCAAAATCTCATTTTAAACCTCAAAAACACTCTGTGTGAGTCATATCTTCAATTCTAATATTTATAGAATTAAATCCCCTTCATCTTTTTATCTAAAAGAGATCCAGGCCTTGAAGGATAATTTTTCATTTTTTTCTCTTAGCGTCTGAGCTGACCAAGTTATCGGTACCGCACAAGATAGACGAGACAAGTGGATCAATCGGCCGTCGTTATGCAAGAACCGACCAAATAGCGGTGCCCTTTGGTATCACTGTCGACTTTGATACCATTAACGTGGAGCCGCACTCTGTGACGCTACGTGAAAGGGACTCGATGAAACAAATCCGCGTCGACATCTCTGATCTACCAAAGCTGGTCGCTGATCTCGCCAATGGCCAATTGGCGTGGAGCGAAGCTCTCAAAAAGTACCCTGAGTTCAAACAACAAGAAACTGCATGACCAAACAAAAACCTAATGCTAATTAATATCTTTCAATAAACACTTGTTCAATTTGAAAATGTATTCATCTTTCTGGCCATTAAACTCTAGACAAAGTTGTCATTATGACTAATTCCCATCCCATAAGTGCAATCTCGGGGGCACATACAACGCCTGGTGCGTGTGTGAGTCCCACCCTTGGACGTATGAGTGTGTCTACTCTCTGCGTGTTATATCATTATAATTATTTATGAATGAATTCATCTTTGTATGTGTATTACAAAATAATCATTCTCTCTCTTAACCCCTTCTCTCCATGCATTTCTATTAATTAAACAATGACTACCTACACCTACGCACCTAACATCGTTCTCTACTCAAACAAAACAGGAAGTCAGAGAGGAAGGAATATGTGTGGACTCTTCTTTGTAATCATCTATTCTTCTCAAAGTCTCTCTCTCATCCGTAGTATATTTGTACCTCGACGACGTGTGCTAAAGTTTTTTTAAACAATGAAAAAAGTTAATCAAAATTAACTCTCCTCCTCCCCATCTTCTCGATGCATATCGCTGTACAGAGTCTGTACACAACAAATGGCAAAGTATTTATCCCTTCCTCTATCAATCTCATATACTCGGTCGTATATCAGAGTTAGCATATGAAATTACTCCAACTCATCTCCACTTGTAAGCTTGTATGTGTTTGTCTATTCATTTAAATCGTGTGTGTGTGTGTGTGTGTGTGCATGATAGAGTAGAGAAACAGTACATACACAAGATTACTATAAGTACCAGAGAAGTATAGTATTTTGTAGGGTAGTATTTGAATGGATTAGGGGTAAAATTACTCGTCTTTTAATGAAATGTATATTCTCTCTTACAAACGTCTTTCATTCATCATTTCTTTTCTCTTCAACCAATCAAATCACGTTGAGACGAAGGAGTAAATTGAAAAGAGTATAAATAAAGAATAAAGTTGTTATATTGATATTGTTCAATAAGAAATCTGCAAGCCCAAATCTCCTTCCTTTTTAACACAGAGAGAGAGAGATATTTTTTTATATTTACGCAAGAAACCTAAAAATACAATTATCCTCCCCGAATATGCAATCGAGAGAAGAGCCCAGCGAGACATCATGAGACAGGACTGAGAGTTAAATCTTTCTCTGGGACAAGCAGATCAGTTCCCCAGACTCCCAACATCCCATATCGACGAAGCCCTGTGATTTTGATTTTTTTCTATTCATACCTATTTTAATGCTCAGCTCTCCATTCCGTCCTGTGAACACAATCTCATTAGCAAAAAAAGGCAGACCAAAATTCAGATCAAAATTTTCTACTGTATAAGAAAGGTTATTATTATTTTTATAATCGACACAACAAAGGCATTTAACAACCAAAAGACACAAAAATGTCGATAGCAGAGAATAACAACGTCAAGTTCAACGCTGACTACGAAGAGCTCTTCCACGTTGAGGAGGGGGACCGGCACGTGGACCCGAATAACAACATTGACGACGATGAAACGGTCTTCTCGCTGGACGAATACTCACAAGACTCGAATCTCTTTCAGAGCTGCCTGCCGAATCAGGTCAAGACGCCTGTCAGTAGCCAGCAACAGCGCAGTCGTCCGGCCACGACCTCCTCGAGTCCCGAGCGTCCCATGGGAAGGCTCCAGCGTGAGACGCCACGGCAGATCAGCGGGGAACGCCAGATGTACTTCCCGGCCATGTTTGTGGAGGAGTTCCGGTTGGGGAACGTTGTCTTCAACATTCCCGGCATCCTAAAGGACAGCCTACGACCGAGTGACTCGATGAACATCAAATTCGACTTCATCGGCCATGAACTTAACAAGGAGTACATTCATTCTAGGTTGGCCAATCTTTCTGCTTCTCTGTGTACCGGTGAAAATAGTGAGTGCAGCAGTATTGTCTACGACCTTGACGAATTAAAGAATCACACCATTTCCAATTATGAGAAAGTCCCGGGTAATCAAGCGAATGTTTCCTCAAGTCTTTCAACTGTTTCGAGTTAAATCTAACCCCAAACCTCAAAACAAAATGGACATCCCGCGAAGCTACCCTTCGTTGCCCAATTTTATTGTTTTTTTTTAAACCATTTTTTCTCTCTCTCAAAGTTGAAAAATATCATTTTTTTATTATTAAAAGTTCCTTTTCAAAATTGTTATATTCCCACAAATGAAAACATGCAGCGATTTAGAGATGACCCCTCGACTTTCAAACAAAAAACGAACATCAATCCGACAAATATAAAACAAAAACTTTTTATATTATTTAATAATAAATTTTTGAAAAAAGGTATATATTTACATAAGAAATAAATATTTTTATTCAACTTGCATTAGGGACTAATGAGTAGTAGGGTAAATAAATGATGAATGTGCAAAAATTAAATGCAGAGGAAATGTGTATTGTTTTTGATTGACTAACTGACTATTGCCTACAAGGTCGGACCCTTTTCCTCTTCTTGCGGTCGTCCCTGTCCACGGCCATCTCGGTCTGTGATTGTAGATGACAGGGGAAGGGCTGGATGTTGTTGAAGTAGGTCTTGCGGTAAAAGTTGAGAAAGAGGCTGATCATCGAGACTCCGTAGATGAAGCCGATGTAGACAAAGATCTTACTGGCCTGCTGGCAGTCGTAGTACAGGTACTGCACTCCGAACATCATGAGACCGATGAACTGGCCGAGTTGCAGCCTCGTGAGGTACCTCTTCCACCAGAGGTAGCGCTGGGTGAGCTGGCCGAAGCTGCTGAGCGCGTAGTAGGAGTACATGATGATGTGCACAAAGGCGTTCACGCAGATGCAGACCACAGTCGTGCCCCCTGCGAACCACTTGACGCCGAGCCAACAGAACAAAGGCATCGTGGAATGATGATACGTATGCAGGAAGGTGATGTGCGAGTTCTTTTGGCGCATTATGAAGAACATGGTGTCTAACAACTCGGCAATCTTTGATAGGTAGAACAAGTACACGCAAAAGGCAATCTAGGAATTAAAATAAGCATCACCTCTGAGAAGAGAAAAATTTGGGCTGTAAATTCTCCATAATGAAAGACCTTGATTTTAGTGCAAAAGTTTTCCCTGCAGATCTGATCCTAGGGGAAATTTTGGCATAAACTAGAGGTGAAAAGATGCAATGAGGGCAGTGAACGGTATTGCTCATTTTTTGTTAGCTGTTCCGCCCAACTCTAATTACTAGGGGTACTCAATGCATATTTTTGTAGAATGCTTGTCCCCCTTGGGAGAAAACATGGGCTAGATAAAAATATTTGTTGAGATATTTTGCTACCTTGTTGCTACCTAGAGGCTACTTTTCGATGTTGAAATTGGATTAATTTTTAGTACTTTCATTTTGACAAAAAAAAATATTTCTCGCAGCATTCCAGTAAGCCGTGAAATTGCAATTTGCTCTCAAGACCAGCAGGGAATGACAACTACAGTAGCCCCTATGCACGAGGATCAATCGAGAAGAAATGCACGAGTCTACTCATTTTTGAAGAGTCTCCAAAGGAGACATGGAGAGGAAATCGTTAGTTTTCTGCTTGAGAAAGACAAGAAGAAATCTCAAAAGAAGTGAACAGAGGGTGTATGTAGTCTTTCGGATAAGACCAAATATCGATTATCAAGTGAACCATGTTTTGTATTTACACAATGAGCCCCTGTAACATGTAGCTCCATTACACGCAAATCCGATATTCGATTACAATCTCGATAACCAATGCATTTTAATCTACATAGACTTGATTTGAAAGAAAATCGATCCAAATTTTCTAAAAAAAGTCCTACGCATATATGCACATGAACAATGGCTCACAATGATGAAATTTGTAATCAAAAACAAAATATGCCCAGAAATGAAGGTGTCAGAGTGAGATTGGTTTCCAAAAGAAATATTTTGTTTTCTTTCAATGAACAGTAGTAAAAGTTATTTTCCTCAAATTAATTTTTTTCTTAGAATTGAGTTTAACATGAGGGGTTATAGTAGGGGAGGGAGGACTATTAAAACTATTTACAAAGTAAATTTGTTTCAAGGAGGGAGGAGACCGGAATCGAAAACACGCCAGAAAATCTTGAAAAATAGTATGAAATTCAGATGACTTTTCATTTTATTTTATTGGAGGCTTATTATTTTTTTCATTCATCTTTCAGAAAACAGATAATGAGATGTAACAGACCCTTGTAAAATGAGGAAACTTGATAGAGTAAAAGTAAATATTTTGAAACAATCCCCTTTATGGTCGGAGTAGGTTTTTCATTGGTCGGCTTCTATTTTAGGTCTGACCGGTATAAAATAACTTGATATCCATTCATTGATATTAAAATGTCGTTGAGTAAAGAGTATTTTATGTCACTCAACAATTTAGAAGAATGGATCAAAATTTGTGGATCTCTTTACAAAAGAATTTTAAGAAATCTTAATGGATTTTTTTTCCTTTTCTCCTTATTACCCTAGAGAAAATCAAACATTATCTCAGAATTAAAAATAGATATTGCCACTTTTAATATATGACAATGCATATAATATTATGATATATATTTGAAAGAGTTCATTCAGTTGAAGGAGATGTGGGTTGGCACTTGATCTCAAATCTCTATTTATTTTGTAATGATTCGAGGCCTAGACTTTGAGGCGTATTAGGTAATCACAGGGAAATAAATGACAGACAAATTGCTTTGATATCCATCTGTCGAACTTGATATTCAAGCCAGAAAAAAATGAATTTTATTGAGAATCTCAATTCAAGATACAATAATAGCAGCTGAATTTTTATTACGCACAAACTTTTTGCCTCTATGGCTTGTATCAAATCTGACTCGAATTTTAAAGCATATTATAAATATTAATATAAAATTTCTTTGAATTGTGTTTCATAACCGAGACTAGCTCCGGGTTTTTTTTCTTAGAAAAAAGTATATTTTATAGAAAGAAGTTAAAAATGGGGATTAACATAGATTTGGGATTACATCCTTGGGGGATACAAATAATATTTGAAATGATCCGTTTTGGATCTAAAATATTTACAAATAATAGAAAAGTTTTTCAAATCCTCACAAAGCGTCCTACCAATCATATCTAAATTTTTACTAGGTTTAAGCCTGCATGCATTTCTTTTTTGAAGAAGAAAAAAATGGATTTATTTAGCGTAAAAGTAAACACTGACATTATCTAGATGAAAGAATCTTTTTAAATGTTCACAAATGAGAGCAGTTTCAAGATAAGCTGTGAAGAATTTTGTAAAATATCTTTAACTAAAGCCCTCCCAAAACGCCAAGTATTATTTTCACTCATCTAGCCTCATGACATGGAGATCTCCTAGCGTGTTTTTATTTTCGATTTGACTCTCAAGATTGCAATAAAAAGGTTAGATTGACATAGATCGGGATCCTATTCTTGATTCCCCCCCCCTTGTTCTTAGCATTCTTCTTGCGAGTCGTTTATAGAAGCCTACTGTAAAAATATCTCTGAAGATTACAAATAAGGAAGCCTACTGAAATACACCTTTTATTTATTATTACAAAGGTCAGGGGGGGGGAGGAATGGTACAATTTCCCAATCGTGTGATGACTCATTTTTATAATTGTTCTTTGAAAACAGAAATAAATGAAAACTCTTGAATAAAAACTATGATTTTTTGAAATTGATTAAAATAAATATTTCTAAACGTGGATCAAGGGGACTAGTTTATATGAATTCTAAATAAATAATTAATAATCAGTTTCTTTTCTACTCTATCGGCAATCTGTAATATCTAAGAGTTGAGAGATCAAGCATATTTTAAACGTCATTTCAGGTTTTCTGTTAGGAATATGTTACTTTTGACCAATTTGAATGCAAAATAGTGCAGATTTTATCCTCATGTTGGATTAAAACCTTCTAATCTTGAACATTTCAAGATCAGAAAATCCAACAAATTCATTCACAAAGTTATTACTGATTACTA
Organism: Gyrodactylus salaris; assembly: GCA_000715275.1. Classification (NCBI taxonomy): domain Eukaryota; kingdom Metazoa; phylum Platyhelminthes; class Monogenea; order Gyrodactylidea; family Gyrodactylidae; genus Gyrodactylus; species Gyrodactylus salaris. The sequence goes on from KL566778.1 coordinate 17,846, forward strand.
GTTGAACTCAGATGGAAGACCTGTGATTATTTCATTACATAACGAGTTTATCACTGCGCAGTAAGATCGAGGAATATAGAGGATGCTGAATACGAATTCGATAAAAAAATGTCCTCAAATAATCACAAAAATATTTTAGTAAGAAGCTACTCACGAGTAGAAAACACTTTTATTTTAGATAGAGCTGTGATGAATCGCCTTTATCGTCCAATTTTTTAAAAATATGAATTTTCGATAGTCTTTGAATACAAAAATCAACTTGTAGTTGATCAAATCTCATTTTTCAACCTCTGTTTTACTAATGAGTAGTGCTTATCAAAAAGATAATTGTGGTAGATGTACTTTTTCCAAAAAGCAGTGTCATATTGTTCGAAGTTACCCTTGGAAGATCCATGAAAATGATAGCAAAGAATCTTTATTAAAGGCAGATATCGATCTTTAAGAGAAAGAGCAGAAAATGTGACAAAATCTTAAGTGTCCTTTAGAATAGTTGGTTTTTAATGTATTGCTTAAAGGTGTTTATGTTATTTTACAATGTAACTACAGGTTCTTAATTCCCTACGCCTTGAATAGATAGGAGTTGCCAAATCTTTACGCATGAAGTAAGTAAGATTTGAAAATAAAATTAAAAATCCCAAAATCTTCACTTGGATGGTTCAGAAAAAAAGTGGCAGAAACGAAATTCTTCTTGTAACGTTCATCTTGAGTAAAATTCTTCAGCAAAGAATGATGATGGCTGCCCTTTAATGGAGTGGTTATAATTCAAAGGCCTGCTATGTAGCTGAAAACTAATCACAATTTCAGTTAACAATGAATCATCGTTCAAGTAGCTCTCGAGAAACAACTAATGAGAGATGAATACATTTCCAGTGCATTGTTTAGTTTCAAGACGTATTACGAAATGTTTCTATTCATAGGATGAATTTAGCTAGAATTTTATATATATTTTTTGAATTGTTTGAAAATGTAACTCGAAAGAAATGCTAATATAGAGTAGAATAGATCGACAGCAAAGAGACTTACTTGATGTTCATTCTCCTGGTAGCTATAGAGAGTCTCTTGACACAGGTACCTGTAGCCAGCAGTGTAGGAGTTCTTCACCAGAGAACAGAAAATGTAACCGTTCAATAAAATCATTGAAATATTGTAAACGAGAATGACTTTTCTCATTGAGTAAGGCTTTTTGTCTTGAAAGAAGGATGGTAGACGTTTTATTCCATAAATGTAAACCAGAGTGAGGATCCATGGTGAGTAGAAATCTGTAAGGGGCCAATTTCTAACACGCGGGTCTAGGAGAGAGACATTATTATTCTTTGGGTGCCTTTACACGACTGACAACATTATTTTTTTGTGACAACAAGCAGTATTTACCAGATATTGAATCCCAATAGTTTAGGATTGATTTTAGCCCCATCAAATTTACACGGAAATTTAAATTTAGTAAAACAAATAACGCTTACAAATCTCGCTCTTTTAATAGATTAACAATTCATAATTTAAAATACAAATCCTAATAGAATGTTTGAAAAGTTTCTACCTATCACTCTATAAATACTAGACAGGCCACGTATCCCGTTTGGACATTTTAATTCGCTGAAAACTCTCAAGCTAAAGGTTAGCCTCTTTTACTTTGTTTAAGAAGATCTTGATTTAAATTTCAGTTAATTTATTACTGATACTATCAGTCTGATAGTTTACTCTAAATTATTCTACTCTATTTTAGTTATTACAATTTTTTGAATATAATCACATCATATCTCTATTATTGATTTTTAAAAATCAGAATTTAAAGAATTTTCTCAAGACTGAAAAAAGTTTTCGAGATCATGAGACGATTTTTTCATTGGATTTCACTTAAGGAATTAATTTTGGTTAAAATGTAACCGTTTCAATTCATCTGAGTAAAAATAAAATTATTCTACTCGGAACTTAATTCTTTAAATATTTTATCTTTTAGTTGAAATTCGACTGTCGAATACCTCGTCTAATAATATTAGACTAATATTATTTCCAAGAATTCCTTCAAGAAAGAGAATCTCTTGGTAACTATTAGTAACGAATAGCAAGTTACTAATGTAAATGAATTTAGTTTAAGTGACGACTTTTCAACGAATTTGAATTCGTATCCAATGTCGAATGGATACATTTAAGAGAGTCAATAAGAGCCTTGAAAAGATTGAAATTAAAGACTTACCCAAAGATGTTGAGAAGTTGATACTTCCTTACAACAAGATCATTCGGATTCTTCCCGAACTATTCTCACATCTCGTAAACTTGACCATTTTCGATATAAGATTCAATTCTCTTGTCGTTTTGCCTGATGAAATCGGTCAATGTAAACATCTGAAGGAGCTGTATTTGAGTAATAACAACATTGAAGTACTCCCTCCAACTCTAAGTAGTTTAAGGAGCCTCGTTCGCTTAGAAGTTAATCAGAATCCTCTGACCTTTCCTGATCAAAGTGTCGTGCATAGAGGAACAAAGGCCATTCTCTCCTTTTTAAGAAAACACTACAACGTCAACGAAGCAAACCAGAATAACATTTCCTCCTCAAGGACGATAGCTCACAATAAGCTTGGTCGAAAAGAGTAATCTTGGACTTGAGTAATATTTTAATCTAGGAAGAGTTCAGCAAAGTGGCATCAATTCAAGACCCAGTCTGAGCGACATAGGTCGCTGATTTCAGGCGACGATGACATTGTAACTGATGAGAAACTGAAAAGGCACGAAGATAACTATATAACCTTGGCATTGGAGGAGATTAACAATTCGAAAATTGACGATTCCATTCAATATTTAAAGTACGTAGGCCTCGTAATTCGAAATGCTAGATATCTCTTCTTCTAAAACCAAATTTTGAACTGACCTTTGACTGGCATCGGTTAGTTCTAAGACCCAATAATTTGGTTAAGCGTTTCAGTACTACTGGCAAGTACTACGTTTAAATAATAATTAAAAATAAACCTCATCAGTAGGGCGTCCAAAAAGGTTTGTTGAATATGATATAAAGAACGACCCCCACCATTGGCTGATCGATATTGCCCTTTGTCTATCACTTCTCGATAATTTTGCAAAATATGAATTATCATCCACTCTCATCCTAGAAATCACCTCTGGAAAGAGAAATGGTTCGAGAGGGCATCATCAGAGCAAAAGCTCTTCAGAGCTGTCCACACTAAGAAGTCAGAGGCGGAAATCCGAGAAGATTGTCATCAGAGAATCTTCCAGAGCCCCTTCGCTGTCACCAAGGAGTGCCTCAGGGTCCTAGACTCTGCTGAGCACATCTTCAACCGATGGCATCACTCGGGGGAGGCCCAGAGACCGAAGCATATGTCCCGTGAGGTCGCCTCGGAGATCTCCAGCTATGAGAGGGCAGTTGAAAGAGAACTCTTTGATAGCATTTCTCAACTGAGACAGGGCGTCCTACTCTTCAAGACCTCCGGGAATTCTAAGGTGGACATGTTGAACTCCTTGGAGAATTTGAATAGGGCGATCCAAGTTCTTAGGAAGACCAACGCACTTCAGAATGATTGTCAATTCTTCCAGGGCTCAAGAAGACACCTTATTCATGTTAAAAATGATTCAAATCCATGAATATCTGTTTTTGAAATAATAAACCTCTGCAGACCAATCAATCTTATTTCTGCGTGCAGAAAATATTTGTAGGTTTAGTTCGCTTTAAGATTAATCCTGATTTGAAGTTCTCAGAGGAATGCTCTTCAAATTCCAACCTCGGAAAAAAGGTCAAACTAGAAAGTAAGTAATTTGGAATTGATTTGGTGATAGATTATAAAAAATTACTAACACTACCTGGCGTTTGCAGTTGTTGACGAGAGTACAGAGTCCAGAAGCCTACAACCAATTAGAGAGAGAATCCCGAGATCCAATCTATTCCGAGGTGAAAGCTCAAATTATAAGGGGTTGGCATAAGAACATCAAAGAACTGGCCGCTTACAAGTCGCTGAGAAATGAGTTGGCGGTTGAAGACGGGCTGGTATACAGAGGGGCTCGATTAGTCATCCCCAAAGGAGAGAGAGATGATGTCTTAGAGCTTTTACACCCGGCTGAGCATAAGATGTATGCTGCGGCCAAGATGCTGTGCTGGTGGCCGGGCATGTACACGGAAGTAGTAAATCTAGTCTCAAGGTCCCTAACGTGTCAAAAACATCAGAGAAGACAAACAAATAAAAACCTGGGAAATCATGCAGAGGCAGAATCATGCTTAGAGAGAATGCACATGGACGTAGCCCATATAGAAGGCAGAGAATTTCTTGTAATAGTTGACGCATTCTCGAAGTGGTGCCAAGTCAAACCATTGCAGTCCAGATCCTGTGTAGATGCCTTTAAGACACTGTCAACAGTATGTGATGTTGTCGGGTGGCCAGGAACAATCTTCACTGATAATGGCACAAACTTTGCGGGTGAACAGTTTCGTCGGGAACTAAGCAGAAGAGGTATCAAGTACAATAACTCCCTGCCAGGTCATCACCAGTCGAATGGGTTAGCAGAATACATGATCAGAGATATGAAGGCATTTCTTGCTAGAAACACCCATGGTAATTTGGGGGAAAGAGCAAACCAATTTGCGAATCACCACAATGCAAACCCAATGACCAATGGCAGAGTGCCCAATCACGCGATGTTTACCTATGGACCGATAGAGGTTAAGCGCGAGAGAAATGAAGTGGCATTGGTCTTCAAGGAACATCGAGGGTGGCAAGACCCACAGCAGGTCACACAGAACAGTCTGCATACGTGGATCGATGAGGAAAACAGGCTAGTCCATGATGCTCCCAGACACAGAGACAATCCCCGAAGAACCACTAAAAACCCAAACCAAACAACCAACCCGTCCAAGACGTGAAGTGCGTCCTCCCGAGCGCCTTATTGATGTGATGCCAGCAATCTTGAAGAGGGATGATTTGGTGAAAGATGACAAATTTGGACAAATGACTAACACCTAAATATAGCTATGTGTTTAAATAAGCAATTAATAAAGACTAGTTTTTTTTGGCGCTTCATATTAATAACTGATCTTTTGCTCTTGTAAATCAGGAATTTTGTAGCAGTATCGTTTCATAAGTAGATCCATGAATTGACACTTCTATTGTTTTTTCTTCATTCTAATTAACTCCGAATACATCTATTCTATTTTTAGAGTATATAGGACCACGCGCCTTGGCGGTGGAGTACTTATCTACCTCAGAAAAGATGCAAAATGTACACATTATTCTTGTTATTATTCTTCCACCCAAATGATTAAGCTCAATATTGAATTGAATACTTTTTCTTTTAAATTAATCTTAGCCTCCCAACTTGGGCAGCTCCCATGATCAGTTGCTATGTACACTACTCACTAATGACGTCCAACCCTCGGACAATGTCGTTATCCTCGGAGACTTCAACTTCAATTGTACGGACCAAGGCAAGCCCATTGTTCCTGTTTTATATAGTGAGTCGTTTTCTAATTTTAACTTGTCCCAGATAGTTAGAAAACCTACTAGAAATAAAAATATTCTAGACTTAGTGTTCTCTAATTTTATCAGGGATTCAGACGTGCACCCTTTTAGTACATCTGATCATGACTTAGTTTCTTTCAATTTTTTACAGGTTTCTGCCCAGGCTAAATTCTATGCCAGAGAGAAATTTGTCACAGACTTTGAGAAGCTAAGTCGTCTTTTTACATCCTCTATTAACATTATTTTTAAAAATAGAGATTTCAATTACAAATATTTTTACGATTGTATGTAAATTATATGAATATTAATAAATGTAATAATGAAATTCTTAGTTCTTTGTCTATTAGTTCTTTCGAGAGAAATGTTGAAAATCTTCTGAAAACTAATCCTAAATTGGGTTGGAATAAGTTGAGATTCCTCATTAATCTCGAAAAAAATTCTTCTATTACAAATTTTTCGGCCCAAAATGATCTCGTCTTTGTTAACTCAATTCAGGATTATTTTGTGAGCCAATTTAACGGTCTTGAGAATGTCCCTCTAGTTATTACTTTAGACTCTCCTAAAGTTATGATAACGTCCTCATTGATGCTTGATGTGATAAAATCTTGCAAATCCAAGCCTCGTATGGATTCGCATCAAGTCTCAATGAGTATGTTGTTACGACTGCCAGGTGAGTTTATCGATAGATTAGCTAGCTATTTTGATAGGCTTTTTGAGGTTGGTCATATTCCTGAAGAATGGCTAAAGGTTAAAATAATTCCGATCCCTAAAGTGAAGAATTATTCTGAACTTGGTCATCTTCGACCGATCTCTTCTCTCAATATTTTTTTGTCTATAAAAGATCGTTTACTCGTTCATTTTGTCGTTCAACAGACCAACTATCACTGCCTAGATTCTGATCAATTTGATTTCAAAAGTGGTTCTAGTTGTTTGAAGAACGTCACTGGCTACTTCAATAGGCATAAAGCCTTATTGAAAAAGCACAAGAACTTGGTGACGATTTACTTAGATATTTCCAAGGCCTTTGACAGAATTAAGTTTTCTTCTATTGTCAAAGTCCTAACCCATTTTAATGTCAATCCCTATGTCAATGACATGATTATTATTTTACTAAGAAATAGAACTCAGTATTTTCATCTTGCAGGGGTTTCATCAGATGAGCATAAGATTAATTCTGGCGTTCCGCAAGGATCTGCTCTGGGTCCTATTATCTTTGTACTTTGTTTTTCTTTTATTAAATTAAGTAACCCTGACTTCGGCGCAATATTCAAATTTGCAGATGATCTAAAGTTGTTGTATCCTGTTAACTCATTTCAGGATGTTTTAAAGATCAATCAAGATCTTTATAATATCTCGAGTTTCTGGAGTTTGGGTTAACGATCAACGACTCAAAGTCATCGATGATGGTGTCAGGGTCCCCCTCTCAGATCCTCTTAAAATCAATTTTATTAAAAGGGTCAGTGTCGACTGTTGTCAAGGATCTCGGTTTCACTTACAACAACAAGTTAAAAGTGGAAGTCGATTCCAAGATAAAAAAGTCAACACCGATTTATATTTTCTACGTAAATTCTGCACTTCTTTTTCTCTCAGATTGCAAATTTACAAATCGAAGATCCTCCCTCTCTTCGACTACCCTGCTGGCCTCCTGTGCTCAATCTCCAAGGAGCAATCCAAGAAGATCGAAGACGTCCAGCACAACTTCCTACGTTCCCTCTATCCTGATCAGCCTGATATCGATCCACGTCATCGACTGCCCTACAAGCAGCGTATCGTAATGAGCGGACTCCACCCGTTATGGGTCCGCCGACAGGCTTGGATC
>JJOG01001515.1:0-19043 GCA_000715275.1 Gyrodactylus salaris
AATGGGGTTTTTGGACAAGACGTTTCGGGACTGGTTGGATCATTCCCTTCTTCAGTTGTCTTTAAAAGTTGAAAAGTCAAAAGAGCAGCATTCACATCATTGGGTTCCGTCGATTGTGAAAGATTGTGAGGTGTTTTAATGAAGTTAGCTCTTATTAATATTCCTTGCCTTGGTGTGAAAAGCTACACCCTAGGTCATTCCCTTCTTCAATTGGGTTCGTCGATAAATCATCCTAGTTCTCGCATCAAATATCTATAGTCTACCCAACTCTTTCAAGTTCATCCAGCACACACCACGTACTACACAGTACTCAAACAAAATCTACACTATTTAAATTTTTTCTAAAAACTAAATTTTTTTCCAACACCGCAAAGTTTTATTAGAGAACACACATTTACAACAAAATATGGATATCATTTTTATCAAGTAATTTTATGACTTAGGTCCCAACAGACAATCAGACCATCATTCATTGGTTATTAGTAATAACTTATTACGCTTATTATGATTAGAAGATAATCAGCTACTTTAAAGTCTGAAAAAGATTCAGATAAAAATCCATTTTGAAAATAAATCTATTTCATAAACTTTGTAATCCATGCATTTTTCTTTCTAAAGGTCTATGGGAAAATATTACAGTTATTTTGTAATAAATTATAATAAAATCTCAAGACTTTTAAAATACCGATTCTCCCTGAGAATTGAACAAGTATTATAAATCTCCTCTAACACTGTTTTTCCTCTATATTCTTTTTTACAGGAAAAAAATACACTATTTAACTTAGCTTATAGAATCTATCAGTCTCTAGAGAATTCGTGAGGATAATTCAATTTTTTTGATGTGTAAATATTGTTCTGAGTCAATAAGAATATATTATTATTTATGTTCAACTTTTTTTCCTTCATTACGCTAGGAATATATCTAAATGAAATTTAATTTGCCCTCTTTGCACTCGTAGTTGATGTCATCTTATAACATGATAAATATTTAGCCCTGATGCATGCTGCTGTATTTGGGAACGTGACTACAATTATTCAAAGAATGTATGCTAGAAGGTCAGCTTATCAGATGAAGCATCAAGATTTGAAAGATTTCACGCAGGCTCACCATATACCAAAGCAGCTGAAACAACGCATGGTTGAATTCTTTCAAGCAATGTGGTCTATAAACCGAGGAATTGATAAGAAAATGGTAATTAATTATTTTTTTTAATTCTAACCTTCCGAATCAAGCCAACATCAGGTTACAATGATCGATCTATCTTGTCAAATTTCTATTGCATCTTTTATTTAGATAATGGCTGAATTTCCAGAAGAGCTTCGCGGGGAAATCGCTCTACACTTGAACCGAGACATGTTATCTCTTACACATTTTCGGACTGCTAGCCCCGGCTGTCTCAAGAGCATAGCTGACATAATAAACACTCGATTTGCTACGCCAGGGGAATTTCTAGTTCATCGCGGCGATGTCATAAAATACCTCTACTTTGTTTGTAGCGGTTCCCTCGAGATATTAGATGAAGATAATAGCGTTGTAGCATTATTGGGAAAGTTTGACCTATTCGGCTGTGATATTGACAATGGACCACCATGGGGTCTATCTGGATATGATGTTAAATCCTTGACCTATTGCGAACTGCAGTGCATCGAGATTGACACAATAGTCACCAAGGTCCTTAACCTTTACCCAAAATTCAAGATGGAGTTCTCATCAGCTCTACATGAAGATTTATCCTTTAATATTAGAGAAGGTTACGATCCAATGGTACGTCTTTGGTAATCTTTTTTTATTCACAAGTTTTGGCGATTCTTCAATGAAATTGTGCTCAGAGAGAATTGCTCGTAAAAGTCTTTCAATGAATCGATATTTATTAAGTAAAAAGGAAAGATGGTATTTTAATAGGAAATAAGTATTAACGTGCCTTGCACGTCGTGCAAGTATCCGGGTAAATCCAATGGGGAAATAATAAAGATGCCTTATTACATTTAAATCTTGTAATTGATCACATTTGGCCTACAATAATTCAAATGACAAAAACTATTCTGATTGTTAATTGCTAGTTTCACTAATTGCACACCCTTTATGGGCACTATTTAACTCTAATTAATGAAAATTTCCATTCATCCGTATAATCTGTCTAATTTAAAAGTAAAACTTTTTCTTTTTATTTTCGCTAATCTCCAAAACTGTCCGATTTTCCAATCTTTTGACAGCCCTTAGGGTGCCAACAAGAGTCATCGATCTATGAGAGTAACCCTGATGCTTTTTCTAGTTATTTGGACGAGAAGAGCGCTTAGTGGCTATAAATGCACCTCATCTGCCTTCAATTCGGGAAAGTGATGAATGCTTAGATGAGGATTCGAAAACTGAAGAAGACGATGATGAAATGGAAGGACCTGAGCAGGCATTAAATGATCCTCCTTACAACGAAAATGTCCCTGAAGAAAGAGACTTTTACCTATTGAACTTGGACCTGCAAGCCCCTTTGGGAAGTAAAGAGTCTCTAACTCTCTCCCAAGATTTAAACATTCCTCATGATTATAGCATTGACGAGTCTCTTAATGATGGCCAGATTAGTCCCCACAAAGACTACTACCAGATGGGATCTAAATTGAGGGAAAACCTCGACTATTGGGAAGATGACACTTTAGTGGAAATAAATCAACCCGGTCCAAGCTATGCAGCCTCCAGAAGGACTGCCATATCTCGTAAATCCTTTTCAATGGATGAGCCCATGAGAAAATCGGATTATGAGTCAGATAACATTCAGTCAGATGAAGCTGGAATGAATAACAGTCTGCTTCTCAACAGTGTCAACAACTGGAAGCGATTTGTTGAGATAAACTCTTGGAAGAGGAAATTGAGTCTTGACAAGAGCTACAACATGTAAGTTCATCTCATTTGAATATTAATGAGATGCCTAAGTGGTTTTGAAATTTTAAACAAATTTTCAACTTCTATCGATTTTTATAATTCTTGACATAATTTTCTAAACCATTGGTATATCATCGAGAAATACACTAATCTACCTTTCGTTAGGCTTGTATCTAGATTTCAAACAGGTTTATGATGCGTTGAGAAGCGTGGTTTAGGCAACAAAATCAATGAATCATTTTGTTGAGAGAGATTTTTATTGGGCCATAATTTTCAACATGACAAAGCAGTTAATAAGTGTCAAGTCATCTTCTGCTAATGCATTAACCACTGCGCCACCGGGCTGCTTTAATTCAAGTCACTTTTTTTTATTTCTCTCAGAATCAATTATTTCAGAAAATATTACATACTTTTCAGATAGTATTTGAGAAAAAATGCTAAAAATCAGTTTTTATTGATTCCTCTTGAAGTATATGTCAAATAGGTTGACTGAGATGTTACGAGTAATTATATTACATTATAGATTCTACATGGGAAAAATTTGTTCAGGAAATAAATTATTCCAAATTGCAGCAAGTCTAGATTCATTAAAGGTAGACATTATTTTTGGTATTATTCGGGTTAAAATATCATATTTCAATACATCTAGGAATGCTGTATTTTAGTTAAAGTGAAAATTTGGATTATTTATTCCAAGGTCATAAATTATAATATTCTTTAGACCCCGTCTAGGATCCGATTTACGTGCTGATCCCTGGACCATAATACGACAGAGTCCAAAGTATTCACTTAAGCCACAACCCCTGCATTTACCTCAACACCAAAACCTTTCAGCAACCTCTTCCAACAACAGTCGTCTCAATGTGGAAAACACTCAAAGGAATGGTAGCAACGAGATGAAACAAATCCATCAGACAAACATTCTCATCTCAAAAATATCCAGGGATATTTCCATAATGCATACTGAAATCGAAGAGATGCGAAAGCAGATCCTTATGCTAACCGATGGTGTATCTTCCCTATTGAAGATAAACCAAAGCATTCAGTCCTCTATAAACATTCCAACTAGAAAAGCTTCATCTCAAAAAGGCATATCAAAAGTGTCCATCGTTGACGAGACAAAGGCTCCAGCAGAATTAAATAATGAAACCAAAATGGTCACTTTCGACCTACCCACATCCAAAGTCATCCGCACTTCCCAACAAAAGAAGTCTTCTCTTAAAAAACATTGCCGAATCGGTTCAAATGATACATCTTTGGATCAAGAGAATTAATTTGTTTTGAGGAAGTTGTTGAACTCTGATGTAGTATTTGCAAATATCCAACAAAGCAATTGTATATAGTCTCAAATGTTACATTTATATAGACCGAAGATTGGATATATAAAAATCTATTTTAATAAAGTCTTTCAATTGAAAAATGATATTTTTGTTGTTAAAGTAATCACATCTGATTAAAATTAAATTCCTTTTTATTCTTTTTTTAGAGACTACACCGAATAGATACATTTCTATTGAAGGATACAATGAATATTGAAACTTTAAATGCAAATTTTATATCAACGTAAATACGTTGCTCAATGAAACTCTATTCATTCTCTCTTGCATTGTGTGCGTTAGATCACATTAGTGCACGGTGTAGAGACAAACAAAAATCAGGTAAAAGTGAAAATGTTAACAAATCATTTCGATACAGTGTTATTCACTGATTAAATGATTTGAAGAATCCTGAAATATTAGACCTGTATTCGAAATAATCATGAGAGTGACGGATACAGCCAAGTATCAAGCAGAACACTTGATCACATTTACAACCCCCGCTGATAAGCCAACTCCGGATAACGATGTTGCTCTGAAGGTTTTGAAGAGGTTTCACGCAGAAAGGTCGCTCAATGTCACCAAGTGTTTCATAGAAATTGATCTAACCGATCCTTGGACACCGTACCTTCTCGTCAAAGAGTGCAATGCAGCCGAAGTGAGTAATGATTTCAAGAAGAATTCATTGATAAAAAAATGTTCAATGAATAGTAGTGAAAAATAGATATTTTTAAAAGGACCTTTACAGAACTAACCTTTATCAGAGAGAGTACTTTAATGCCAGGATATAATTATTCAATCGTGTGTTTCACGTTTAAGGTTGAGTAGAATCAAAAAATCAATCTCTGGTTATCAGTTTCTCAATTTTGAATTGGTTTTCTCAAAAAGTGAAAGAAGTTAGACCTAGATTTTGACATTGAGTAATTTTAATTTCATCTAAGTAGACAGAGAGAGAGAGTCAAACTTACAAAAATACCTTGTATATTAGCATATTACTTAATTATTCATGTAATTTCGTGTAATCTATATAATTAAGCAAATGGTATTCTCTGAATAAATTAGTGAAAAGAAAGGTCAATTTTTTCTCTAAAATTAATTTAAAATGAAAATAAACTGTACTATAAATGTTTCAATTATTATAGACGGAAATTGAAAAATTCCCCCTCGAAAAGATCTCCCAGCCAATCTACAAGGTTTCAAACGACCAAGACGACCCTTTGAATAACCTGTTCTATTTCAAGATTAACGCTAACAAGGGAACCTTCTCCCAGCGACACGAATTCCACATATTTCAAATAATCTCAATTTCAGCAATTGAAGTAGCTCATGAAATCAAAAAGCTTTGTCTAGGATCAATCGTTCGGAGGTTAGTTCCCTAGAAAAGGCTTGTTTAGTTAGAAATGTTAGTTTAGTTTGATATTTTGCTAAAACTATTTACAAACTTTTCAGCTCTGATGAATTCGAATTTAGCAAATGGCGCTCAAAAAGCATCACTCCTGAGAATGAAAATAGCTACAACGATAGTGGTAAGCCCTCTTTAAAATGTGAACAATTCATTAGCGAAAGATTACAGCTGTGCAGTTGAAGAAATAACTCCATTTAATTTTAGAATGCATATTTGAAGGGAGTGAGAAAATGATACTGGAAAAATGCTTCCAAGAAATCGAGACAACCTATCACAAGTTATTTAAAATCAATCAAAGATCGAAATTATCAATTTCCATTAATGACATCACCACAGCGTCTACCATCTCCAAGAAGAGAATACAAAAGCTATCACAGAAGCACATCAAATGGCCAGAGTACTCATTTTCAGGTAACTATTTACTAACCTGTGTATTTTCGAGGCTGATCATTAGCCCTCTCGGTAGGAGATTTAAAAATGGACTTTTTGGTCATTTTTTTTCCTTTCAATGGACTATTTGGGGACAATTTTCATGGTTACATGGTTAAAAAGTGATATTTTATTCCAATCGAACAACACTATCTCACCATTGAGTATCTGTATCAACTTTCAGGAGTTTAGGAGTGGATTCATAATTTAAAAATCCCTCATTAAGACCTTTCATTGGTTATCCCAAACCATCTGAGATATATAATTGAGATTATCTTTTGGTCGCATAATTATGCCCAAGATAACAGATTATGCCAAATCTTCCAAAAATAATCGCGAGCCTTTCACATCGAAAAAAATGTTTAAAACGTTTAGTACTGTTTAATAATACTGTTTAAGAATAAAAAGTCAAATTTCAATAATTATATCTAAAGTGGACTTGTTGGACTTTTTAACAAAAAAATGGACTATTTGGGTAGCCCTACTGATCATTTTATAAATTACAAGAAATGCGTGAAAATTCTGAGAAATTTTAGAATTAAAAAAAAAAAAATTGTTTCTGGGGAAGGGATTTTTGAATTTAGTGTTTGAATTCCGATGAAGATTATGATTTTAGTACTGGGAGACCCATGTTAAGAGTTATGACGTGAGGAATTTAATTTTATCTAAAATATCTAATTTCTTCGTCATTTAAATTATTAACTTTTCAAAAATAAAATTCGTCCCCCAATGTGGGATGAAGGAATAAGTCCCATCTATTACACCTTTTAAAATCGTATTTGAATTGACCTTTTTTAGAAGCTCTAGTCACCAGACTAAATTGTAAATGTCAGCTGGATTATTGATTTAGCACAAATAATGCTCCGATTCTCAGTTATTGATTCAAAAGTACATGACTCTCAAATATTAACTCTTAAAACATGTAGAATCTCTTGCTTAGTTTTTCTGATAGAAATGGGCAATTCTTCCTTCACAAGTAGATGACATTACCCCTTTTTGAATGATTCCAATTAAATGCTCCACCAATATTTCAGCTTTGAACTCATCAACACATTCGATATACTCCTTAAATGGAGAGTCTGACGAGAATCCATTACTCATGATGAGCAAATATATTGAAAAAGTTCGTACAGCCATCATTATAATCAACCGCCAAAAGAATATCAACTTTGAACGCTCTATAAGTCTGTGCCGGCTCGTATTCGCCTACCTAAAGTGAGTTAATCATTAAAATTAATGGAAATTTAGCAGAAATAATTTTACAAATTCATTGAAATAAATGATGATTTTTTATTAACTGTGCATACTGATTTGAACTGGATTCTGACGCCTAACAGAATATAAGAGCATTTATTTGGACCTTGTTAGTATCAATTCAAAAGAGAGAAATTAACAAATTCCTTGAGATAATCCTCTTATTTTTCTGTCACAAAGATGATTAGCTAAACAGCTTTCTCTTGACAGCAAATATTTTCATATTTATGGCTTTAAGAATGGTTCATATTCGATCAATTTTCAAATTTTGTCAATTTTACTCAAATTTGCAGAGAGAATCTCAGAAGATGACAATATTTTCTCAAATTTCCTTGAAGAATATTTTTTCAAATCTGATTACTTTCGATTTATAACCACAGCGAATTCTGCTGAAATAATTATAAACTTGAAAAATTACAATTTCATTGAAATAATTTTACAATTCTTAGTTCAATATTACGTAGCCTACTAGTGCCCATGAGTTTCAAGTTTTCTTGGTTTGATAAATTATTAAATTTTAAGAGAATCAGGGAAATTTGTCAAAGATGGTTACAACGAGGATTTCATAAGAAAAATGAACTATCCAAAGTTCTCAAAAGATACCGCTCGATTCATACACACATCACTCTACCAGTCAGAATATTATAACTTTTGGCAATCACTAGGCCCAAATTGGAGTGACATGTGAATAATTTCCAAGAAAAAAATAGAAACTCCTTGCAACCACGATTATTAGCAAAAGATGTTTTAAAATAAAATGTGTTATATTACAATGAGTTTCTAGATTAGCTGTGTTTTTGTATTTTCAATTCCGAGGCCAATGAGATCAAGGGTCGGCTCTTGCACCATCATTGACTCTGAATAATTTGGGAGATATGTCTTCCCTTGGATGCCTTGCATAATCGACGGGTTATAAAGAAACTCATCACTTTGCTCCACGTGGCCTAATTCCTTGGATACGATCGCTCTATTCTCCGCCTTCATCAGCTGGTAATGCAGCATGTCTAATATTTTTGGCTTCAACCCAAAATCTCTCGGCTTCATAAGGTCTTCCTTATCGAACATGTACGCGTCGCTTGCCCTCAGGCGCCCGTATGGCACAGGAAATGGTTTCAATTCGTTCCTCTGTGTCTTGTGAAGGCATCTCAGGTATTCCAAGGGTAAGGTCTGACACATGGATTCTGTCATGGCTTTTTTCAACTCCTCTTCCTCAAATTCTTTTTCTCGCTTCCTCTTTTTCGCCCGAAATATTGCGTATGATATAACCAGTCCAGTTGTAATTATTACACTCAAAACTATACTCGGTATCAGATGAAGAATTAAGGCTGCCAGAATTTCAATTATTTTAATTTTATAATTACTAATAATAATATGCACTGATTTCATGCCCGCCAGCATATTATATACACAAATCAATACTCAATTCAAGGGATATTAGAATTAGCTCTTTAGGCGTGATAAAATTGTATTTGTGTCCCAATCTTCAAAATAAGCAATAAAATTACTTTTTGCTAGAAAATTTCAGACAAATATTTTTTATCTAAAAATATGTAACGTGACAAAAATGATGTCTGTGAAAAAAAGGGTATTTAGTAGCCTTTCCTTGAGGGTTTCTTTGAAAAAGTTTATAATTATAGTTTATCGATATAAATATATTTTTAAATTCAAATCTCGTATTTTCTCTCAAATCACGGAAGACTCCCAATTTTCCTTCCTTCAAATAATATTGGTTACATATTTCTGATTCATCTTCAACATGAGGCCATTATGAATGCCAAAAAAGTCCAAGTTTGGCATTTCAAATTGTGCAAAGCAGCAGAATTGCCTAAAAATCGGACATCCATTAACACAACTAAACTGTCTTATCATTAACTGAACAATGGCCAAGGCCAAGAGAGCTCTCGTCCCAGGTATTTCGCGGGAAACTCTTCTCGGGCGTTCTGGCATCGTGCAGCCGGTTCTCAAAACATTTGGCATACAGTCGTATGGCTCATCTGAGTAACCAGTTGGATTATCTGGGTTTCTCATTCTGTTCGTTGGAAGATCGGTTCTACTTCTTGTCCGATCACTTTGATTTGGGTAATCTGAAGGGCCTGCTCGGCTATCAGGTGGGGGAGACTGTTGGCCTTGGGACCCAGCAAAGATCACAGTCATCACTATGAGAAGGAATATCAAAATTCTTAGTGTCATATTTCAGCTTTCTTTTTCTTACAGTAAACTATTCAATGTTTACACTTTAAATACACATTGTGTATTACACACTCGTTAGGTACAACCTGTCCGTGAACTTTTTGTATTAAAATAGTTCGTGTGAAAGTTATTTAAAAGTTTTCTTTAAAAAAAAATTATTTTCAACTTTTTCCATCGTCATTTAAACCCCATGCTCTAAATTTGACGTTAAATCATACCTTACTTTTGTAATTTGACTTGGCATTTCCTAGTTTTTATCCAAAATAATAATTATGAAGGTTTTAAAGCTGGCTGTGAGCTCGAAGAGAGAAGCTCAAAAGTACATCTTTGTAAGTTTATTTACTGGGAATTTTGAATTACTACGACATTATTAAAACAAAGATGCACCTCTAACAGAAATGTAGACTTTTATCAAATTTTTAATCATTCAAAAAAGTAATTTAAAATTCGGTCAAGTTACGAAAGAAAGCTCATACATAAATTACATGTATTTTCTGAGAACTGATAAAAATTTAACAGTCAAGAAAGCTTATAAAAGGAACACTGCATATTTTTATTTAAAATTAATAGATTATAATCATACTACTTCAAAGTAAAAGTTCTAAATTTGATTAAATTTTATGATTAATAAATTTTCAAGTTATTTTTATAATGATCAATGATCATTTTTTCCTAGCATCACTCACAAGCAGAGCTATCTTCACTCCCTTCAGAATGTGATAACAACATTTTGTGAGAGTTCTATTTCTATTTGAACGGGCTACCAAATGCATATTTTTCCTATGTGTGGTAAAATTCATTCATAGTTATGCTAAAGAAATATTTACTACAATAAAAATTGTTAAGATTGAAATTATCGAAAATAATCAAATTTTCAATCTAATTACATTTTTCACCTGTGTTGTCTAAGAATATAATAGAGTCCAAACCGAGATTATGTAATCTCATACAACTTTACGCAATATACTATTTCTCGAAACCGTTTTACTATAACTTCGAATATATTTTTTAAACCAAATACGTTTACTTATCTTTTTCAATTGAAAAAATTCTTCATACGGAGTTACTTTCGAGATAGCTAAAATTGAAAAAGCAACTAGCAATGACGTAAAACAAAAATGAGATAAAGTCATCAAAAACGATAATGATTACTCACTTGAATTATCCAAGATTCAGAAATGGAGTACTTTCACAGAATATTACTAAACTGCTTACTTTTTGCAAATCTGCTTTTCTACATTTATGGGTCATCGCCTCCGCCAACGAATCCATCGAATGCACAGCCCCCCTCAAACGCTCGCACACGAACCATGACTCATTCTAATGCGGCCACTCCCACTAGCCAAATGCGGTCCTCTAATCCGACCTTTAATCACATGAACCGAATGTCGAATGAAGAGGAGAATCTACCCAGAGTTTTGAGTCATCCGACAATGTTGCATAATCACGTGACTCAATCATCTTCGCAAATACCCGGATCTCGAATGCTTCTCTCATTGGCCATTGCTCATTTAATGATATCGCATAGTTCTATGCTCAAGAATGAGTGCAAATTCAAGAAATATGGCAAACAATTCTTCAGCTGCTTCCACCAAACCCACTCAACCTTTTACTTTCCTCGGAAAATTGATTACAAAAGATCGACAGGTTTATTGGGTTTAATTTACTTTTTCACCTGAAATGGCATATTCGAGAGTTTCGACAATTTTTCTACTTTTCAATGAATTCACAAATTCTACTATTTCGAGTTCATTTTACAATTCATTCTAGTCTAAAAGAATTTATGGAATAAACATTTTAGAATATTATTTACTCTTTTTTTTCATATATCTACCTTTAAAAATGTGTATTATTCCATGTATTATATAGAAGTGATTACACAAAAAAGAGACAATAGTGAACGATAAGAATGACTGATATTCTATTGACATACCAGTCTAGATAAATTATAACATTCTTACGTACGTTGTATATATATATTAATTGTTAGTGATAATTGATAGCAGTGCATCAAGACATCAAAATATGAAATCAACAACTCTTCTTATCGCCATAGCAATAGGGGTGACGATGATGTTGGGAGAAGTTTCGGCCAAAAATCCCTCCCAGTTATCCCTCGGGCCCAACGGTACAATCATGTACGATTACGCTTATGAAGAATCGGGAGCTAGTGGAGGGAAGGGGTCATCTAGCGGTTCTGGCGCGGCTGGTGGCATGGCCGGGGGTGACTTTGAAGGGACAAATCTGCCATTCATTTTAGCCCATTCCGGTGGCGTGCCCACTAGGACTCACGGACCCAGCGAAATGCCAGGGTCAAGAGCTCTCCTATCCTTGGCTATTGCTCATCTCATGATTCGTCAGTGCGTCTCGATGCGACAGGGCTGTGGGTCTCTCAGGAAATTGTTTTGCCATTGCCGGCTAACGGATGATGTGGTCCCTATTAAGGCGCACGTTATCTCAAAAGCCACATTGCCCGTTGATTTTCTAACTCTTGTTGATGTTTACGGATAGAGCGTTGCATTCTCTTCTCTTTTGAGAATGCTCTAAAGATTTTTCAGATTTCAGACTTTTTATATCAATATATTTTTCTGTTTAAACTTGTTACAGACCATCTTTAATTATTGAGATGACAGATTTATCAAATTACATAAATAGTAAAATGTTGATATAAAACCTGGTACCATCAATTCTTAATCCAGAATTCACTAGTTTTCTCGTTTTAATGACTGTTCAAAGTTTTTTTCAATCTCTCTATATTTTTACAATTTCAAACATGGGAGTCGGATATACCTTTTCAGTCATGAAAAAATCGACAAAACTTTATTAAATCTAAATTTCCTTTGTTTTACCTAATTGTAGTATCTTGGTGTATATAAAAAGTCGATCAATAAATTATTCATTGAAATATGTTTAAAATGTATTTTTAGCGTAAAGCGATTCAGGATCCAAATGATCAATCAATTACTTGACGCTCTATTTATGGCTGAATTAATTTTATTACTTGAATTTTCAAAGATCATCTCTAAATGTAGCTTAGTATTCTTACATCATTTCATTTTTACATTAACTCAATAATTACTATCAGTTCAATATATGGCCCCTTTCTTACTTGCTATCTGAGTGGAGGCTTAATATCATTTAATCGATAAAGAATATCAGCTAGTGATGCAATCAAAAGTTCTTTTAAATAAGTATAGAGAAATTGTCGAAAACAATTTAGAAAACAATTCACATCAAGATGGGTAACAAGCAGGATAAAACTAAACTCTTGAGGGTGAGTATTCGGAAATAAAAATTCATTGAAGAAATATTTACAAATCTCATTCAATCTCTCAGCTCAAGTACTTTAACATTGCTGGGCCAGTAGAGGCGATAAGAATTCTTTTCGCTCACCTCGAGATAAACTACGATGAAGAGGTTCTCACAAAGAGTGACGTTAAGATGCTGATGAAGAATGACTCAGTCCTCCTCCCGCCAATTTTCGAGGTTTATGAAGAGTCCACTGTCAAGTTTCCCATATTCACCATGTACGATTTTGAAGCCATCATATCACACTTTGCAGCTAAATTCAGTGTTATTCCTACTTCTGAATCTATGGATTATTACAATTTCAGAAGGATTGCATGCTTTGTAAGATATTTCTTGAGACGTATTTTTTTTTCCTTATTTTTATAGCATAGGGAGATTTGCCTTTTGAGGTTGGAACAATATGAAGCAGACATAGCGATTATTGAACAAAATGAGAAAAGGGCCAAAGCATATATCCCAAAAATGTTGAAAGTGAGTCAGACTTTTTCAATATTTAATTCTGGAAAACAGAATTGATCTCAGTCTAAGAGACTTGAATAATAAAGATGAGTTATATCATGATTTAATCTCGTAGTAGAATATAATAAAATGAAATTATTCAATGATACTGCTCATAAAATATAAAATTATGAAAATAAAACTGAGAAAGATTTGAGCTATAAAAAACGAAGTAGAATCATTGCCTAATTATTAGAATTTTAATGGATTTTATGGAATTGTGTGAAAATATAATTTTACAGTAAGATGGTAATTTCTTCATCTTATTTAAAAGTTTGAAATCTTTTACTAATGTGTATTTATTTTTTCCTCCAATGATAAAGCATAGTTAATTTTAAGTAATTCATTCAAACCTTTTTACTATAAATTAGTTTAAAATGAAATACAGAAGTTAATATGTTTACTAGCGAGTAGTTATTTCTTTTTAGAAATTGAGTGACTTGTGTGAGGAATACGATCGTCCCTTTGTTTTCGGAGATGAAATTTCCGTAGCTGACATCTATTTCTTAAACATTCTCGATAAAGTGGACATGTATTCGGACAAGTATCAGGAAAAATTTGAAAATCTCTACCAAATTCGAGATGAAATAATTGAACAAAATAGAAGAATAAAAAAGTACCTGGAGACGAGAGAAAACTATCCAGTTGATATTTGAATTTTTATGATAAAAATATTGAAATTACATAACTTTTAATATATATTAAAAAGTAAAAATAAGGCAAGAATTATTGTTTCAACCTAGGACACTAGGTCCAAAACTTTGACATTCTTCTGACATTGCGTACTTAGGTAATGATGAAACGAGTTAAGGTGAACCCTCCTAGGCCCACAGTAACCTTATTGTTACTCAACTCACTAGAAGGCTCATAACTCCGACAAGAGGAGTGAGAGGAATATTCGAACTAATTAAGGACTTTTTAAGCTTTCGAATAATATTTCGCACCTCGATACTATTAGGTTTCGAAAATACAGCTGTTTGAAATTTGCGCGCGAATCTAGAAACCTCTATTGCTTTACTAATTCACATTCGAAATTGTTCAATTTTTTTTCCTTTAGTAGATATATTGCTCATCTAATTATATGACAAGTAAAAAATATTTGATCTGGTAACTCAGATTTCAGAATTTGAAGTTCTATTCTCAAATTTTTCTATGCTTGGGCCTAGGAGGGTTGAATACTGCTACTTGCTAAGACTTCTTAGGAGTTAATGCCTTTTGAGAATGAGCCATTTTTCTGAAATCTATTCTAGAAATCCCTTTGGCGGTAGAAATTACGGTGAGAGAAATATATATATTTATTTAAAATGAATTGACGATAGAAAATCAAATATTAAAAGTCTGGAAGCGGTTTATTTGCATATTTGATTCTTCTTAATCTTTTGTACGCAAATAAAGTATCGTGATATAACTAACCTACTGAACAGGTCGGTAAGAGATGAATGCTGTATTTTTGTCTGAAGAGATTCACCGGGATTTGGTGAAAAAGTCGAATGAGAAGCTGATCAAAATCCTCACCAGTTCCAGATATCATTTGAGGAAGGCGATATTCAAAGAGTACCTGCAGAGTTACGGTGAAGAGTTTCAGAACTATCTGCCCGATGGGGACTTTAAGACGTTGGTGGAGTTCTCCCTGATGCATCCGTCTTATTTGAACGCCTACTGTCTGTATGAGGCCTTGTATCAGAAGGAAATCGACAAGAAACTAATTGGGGACATCTTGGCAACATTGAACAATGATGAAATCGTGGAAACTCGACAAGCATATCAGCAGGGTGAGTGGACATGACCTCTCTTTTTCCTCTTTTTAATCAACTCTCTTTTCAAAGTCATGATTGATTGGGAGACAAAAAGTAAGTATTACCCAATTGCAGAAATAGTTGGCAGTTCTAATGATTTTCTAAGAATTTATCTGGCATCAAGAATATTGTCAAAACGCGACCCTTTTAGATAAATAACTCTGACATGAGCCCTATGATTTTATTTGACAAGTTTCTTCAATTAAAATTGTTGCCATCAATGATAAACCATCTCTAGACGCATTTCGTCTTTCTCAAGAAGTATCAGTAGAGATTAGGTAGTCTTCTTTTTCACTTCTAATTAGCACCTGTTAATCAAACCCCTCAAATGTGCAATATGCTTTCTATCTCCTAAAGCAAGATGCTTTTGAGAGAACCTTGATAATTGATCACAATAAATTTAGTGTGTACCTTGGAATGTGATATTAGTGAAAAGCTTACCGGTCTCTTCAAGAACATTTGCCTCTCCTTGGTATATGGTCGTCGTGAGAAGTCCTCCTTCAACAGCGACCTTGAGGTATCCAGAAAGCTGGCTCGGACCCTGTTCGAGGCCTGTGAAGGAAGAGCGACTCCCGATAAAAGAGCCTTCATCAAAGTGTTTACGAATGAGAATAAAATTATGTTGAATCTCGTCATGAAAGCCTATAAGGAATTCACTGGAGGCCTCTCATGTGAAGATACTATTCAGGACGAATTCAACGGGGTTGAGAGGAAGACCATTCTTTTAGCTGGTGAGTCATCTTTTTAAAAAAAGAGCTGAGGATTCTAAAATATTTTATTTAAAAAAATTATTGGTCTGAAGAATCAATTAGAAATAATACATTTTCACATATTCTGGATTCCGAAACACGCATATTTCTTGAGACTTATTAAATATTTCTTAAGAAACCCTAATTATTAGTGATTATTTTTGCTGGTCTATGGGTGATAATCAACTCTATTCCTTCTATAGGAAGCGCCATTCTAAGCGGCTTTTAATTTGTCATAAAATTTGATCATTTTCTTTAGTCCAATTTGAAATGAACAAGTACGAATCATATTGCGATCAGCTGAATGACTCTATCCAAGATTATGGCCGAGATCTGAAGAATCTTATAAGGATAATTCTCACAAGATCAGAGGTTAGATGATTTTGAACATATTCTCATTATTCTAAAAATTCACGTCTATATTTAAGATTGATTTAGATCAGATAAAACGACAGTTCATAAAGAAACACGGCCGGTCGTTGAAGCAAGCAATCGATGATGCAACTACTGATGATTTTAAAGCCTTCCTGGTTGGCTTTTGTCGTGATTAGTTGCTTCAATAAATTCCATTTTCAAAGTTTAAAATTAGAGTTTTGAGAATTTTCAAAAATTTCCAATACTCCTTTTCAACATGGGAAGATGTGTCTGTTCTACTCCCTGGCTTTTGTTCGAAATTGTGATGACACAAGACTGAAGCGATCAAGACTATCACTCTCTCTTGATCCGATTTTGAGATTGGATTGAGGCAATTCACAAAATGCAGAAGAAGCCTTAGATTTTCTTCGTATACCTTGTTTTTTGTGAAAAAGTTTATCTCAAAATCTTTATCATCCATTAGTACATCGATCAGGTCCTGTATTGCAATAAAGGGTTTCTAGTAGTTTAACAATTTCCTACTTACTTTGAGTGAGGAAAACCAATGAATTATTAGGTGGAAGCATGTTTTTGGATTGTTCAATTCTTTCATTACAAGTTCATCCCAGTTGTGACAAGTGTTTATTATGTCTACCCAATGGTTCAAGTGGAATTTTAATAATTCATTTTCATCCAATTCTATCATTTGACAAATGAAAGTACTTCTGAATTCTTAAGAATGTGAGATTAAAACTCAAATTTACCCAAATTTTTGTTTATGCAACTATCGTCAATTATGATATTCTTTTCTTCTTCATGGCTGGAAAAGCCAAAAACCTTGTCTACGAAATAGGTAAGACTCTCAGACTTGCTGCAGTCAAAGGTGATACCGTGAAAAGACTTGATTTGATAAAGGTTCATGACAATCTTTTGACAGAGGATGAAAATGCACTTTGGAACATGTCTTATCTCAAGGAGTTCTTCTGACGAGAGAAAAACCTTTTGATTCCAAAGAAATTGCTCCAACGTGAATGGACTCTTTGTTATATCCCCAGTAGGGAATATGGGCCATATTCTTGTGAGATATTCATGAAAAGCTCTAATGAAAAGTTCTTGCCTCTGATTCTGCACTGAGCCGGGTCGTTTTTGTCTAACAAAGTGGACTGCTTCAATAAAGTCGAGTCTAAGTGTGAATATGAGATAGGAGACGAGTATCAATCCAGTTCTGCCCAATCCAGCATGACAATGTATTGCAACTTTGCCTCTCTTAACTGACTCTTTTAAGCATTTTACTATGTCCAAAGCTACTTGAATGCTGGGTGTGGAATAGTCTTTTATAGGAAAGTGGAAGCAAGATACTAAATATTATTAAGATATATTTACTCCCTGCATTCATAAAGTCTACAGTTTTGTATGAGAATATACCATCTATATTCCCTAGGCCACAGAAGGCATGTTCGTTTGTTTCTTGAAGATTTAAAATCGATTTAATTCCGGCCCTTGTGAAGCTATCAATAATTTTGAAGTTTGAGACAAGTTCATTCATTGGTCTTGACATGGCAAGTATATCATCGGTTATCCAATTGCAATCGACACCGTTGATTGGGAAAGACCTTTTTGGATTTGGAATGCATTGTTTGCATGTTTTGCCAGAGCAAAACCTCTTACATATATTATTGAGGCCAGCTGTATTTATAATACTCTCTCTCAATTTAAAACAACAATCTATGCTCATTTATGATGATTTCCACTCGAAAACATCAAGTGTTTATATTTTAAATACACGCAAATAGTTTTTAAGAACATTAATCAAGCTTGCAATTTTGTTTTATCAATTGCAAAAATTCGTATTTCAAATCCTGCAAGATGAGAGGAGAATGACATATGATCATATTAATCACCATCATCATCCTAATTCAATCATTAAAGTATCTTTGTGAGTATTATCATTTTTTACGAGTCTCTTTTTATCTCTCAAAATTTTGTCATTTTTCCAAAACCAAATTTCTAATATTTTACCCAACTGTTTATCCAATATATAATTAAAAATAGCAAAATACTCGCTCTTTGAGCTGAAATAGTGTTCAACCTAAATTTCGACTTCTGAGCGATTTTTGAAGATTTTTGGCCCAAACAATTTTAAAGGTCTTGAAATCATTTCAATGAAATGGGCAATTATTCGACGGAGCGGTGTCTGGAGAATATGGTGGGTGGTTCATCCTTTCCCAATTGAGCATTGAGATTTTTCTTTGAGTTTTCAATAAAGTGAGGTCAAGCATTGTCTTGATGGAATGATGTTTTTTTTCGATTGGCTATCGATGTGCTTAAAATCCGTATTCTGGCATCAACCGATGAAAGCTGAGTACAAGAAACTTCAGAGTTGATTTTAATTCCATTTTATCTAATAGTGAATTAAGCGTAAAATAGAGGAGGAACAGATGAAAGTTTTTTTTTCGATAATTATTTGTGTAAAGAATCCATTTCTCATCAAAAGTTACAGTCCTACTCAAAAATGGGGGTCTATTATGTTTTTCAAGTAAAGAAAAGCATGCGACAAACCTCTTTAGTTCTTGGGCACATGTCAATTCATGGAGCACCCAATAATCAAGGTTATTCACATATCCAAAGATTTTGATGTGGTTGAAAGTTGCTCCAATAGAACAAACAACCTCTTGGGGAGTTATCTCGAATGATTCTCCGCGGGTCTTCCTCTATCATGTTGCTTAGAGCGAAGTTTATTTCGAGACTATGCCTTCCTAATTTGAGTGCATTTTGCAGGCTAAAATCTCCATTTTTTAATTTACCAAACCAAATTTGAACAGTTCTAGGGCTTACTGAACACTCTTCAAACGTCTTACGATTTTCTTT
>JJOG01001516.1:0-10634 GCA_000715275.1 Gyrodactylus salaris
CGTCAATAATGGTATTCCGCTCAACAAGGTTAGAAGTGAAGGTACAAAAAAATGCAAAATATTACTGTATCCTCCATCATAACACGGATTTTGATCCTCCCAATACACTGGTTGAGGGTTCGATTCTCGCCTATGACATACTGATGATTCCTAATAAGGATGAAACGCGTATATGTCTGGTTGATACTATTTCACGAATTTATCAATACTTTCTCATATATGACTTATTCAGATTTCTACAATTAAATAATAAATTTCCATTAATAAACGGTTAACCTAATAATAATCTACTTAATAGTAGTGTACCATAAAAAGTAAATTATATGATTTTTTACTATTTCATTGAAGGGCCTTCTCAGATGAATTTACTTATTCTCTTTCAGTTTATAATTTACGCGTTAAAGATGAAAAGCATTCTATGAACATATTTCTTGCGAAAAAGAATATTTTCACAAAAATATAGATTTCATGTCTATGAGCTCTTAAAAAGGAACATTTTCTTGAGCCTTGGCTGAATAAATATGTGAATGTTGTGCATACAAACAGCCTTGTAATTGCAAGAATTCCCTAATTTAGAGTGATCCTCAACACTTTGCATCACAAAAGAGATTGATAGAAAAGGCGGCAGGTTTACATTATTCTAATCACGATCACAAAGTCTATAAGAGGTGACCTTTACATATTTCCAAACACGAAACATGATTGACAGATTACTAGTATTCTCTCATAGCAAATAGTCCTTCCTTTCGCATAAATGATTTAGGGAATGAAAAGATAAAAGCAATCAATTTTCAAAAGCAAATCGGGGAGTCAAATGTTTGGCTCACATTCCAGGCATAAACAGGGACTAGTTTGATGCATACATCCCATGTCTAGAATAAATACACATAATGGTGGATATGTTTAATGAAGGAAGAATTCAAAAAAAGACTAAACTATGTTCAATAATCCCCCTGTGCACCTGGCACATGAATATCTTATTCAAATCTAGTTTTGAAACGTATGAATATCTCAAGCAACATTTTGTATTTTTCATGAATATCCCACATCTTTAGATATTCTCGATTGGGAATCTTGGTGAACTGATCATTGAGTGACTAATAAAATTGAAATTACACAATTTCACATGTAGTAATGAGATATCTGTCCACGTGTGTGAACTTTTATGCAGAAATTGTATGAAAGATAACATTTTTCTTCATTTTATGTGTGAAAACCGATAGAAAAAAATGTTTTTTTTGATCAACTAATTAGCAAATGATGTAATTTGAAGCTTTAAAAGATTTTCTAATTCTGGATAACCTTTGAGTGTCGATCCTGGATTAATTAAAATCCTCGTAGAATATAAATTTGAAAGTTGATGAATCAACATTATCGCAAGCTAGAAATGGGTTTTATTAACTAGATCAAGAGACTCTTATCTACAATTCTGAGAAAAGTACTAGAGGGATATATTCTCCATGGAGTTAGTTAGTTCAAATTTCGTTATCTCCTCCCATAAAACAACATACAGAAAGAGGTTGATGGAGCTAGATTGAAACCTGTTGGGGGGAGGTTTTAATAGAGAAAAAAAACACACACAAAATTTGGAGCTCAAGTTACGAGATTAGGAGCAAAAAAGACTTACTTATGTCATTTGATTGAATTGGCGTTCCATTGATGGATCTGGGGAGAACTTCAGACTCGTAATGTATCAACTTTTTCTAAAGCAAATAAAGTTTTAAATTAGTCGAGATCCTTATGCTTCGTGTGGTCCACTTTCAAGAGCCACTTCTTTGCTCCACTCTACGAAAATACAAAGCAATAAAACACGTATGCAATGGAAGAGGTACAAGGCATGAGCTAATTTTCTAATTTCACCAAATTCATGAAAAAACTGATTCATATCAGTTGGTTTCAGAATTTAAATTGAAGTTCTAGACATATTAATAATTTTGAACGCTGATATTACAATCTTAAGGAGAGAAAACCCCAAACTTTTCCAACTTGAGACATCTAACAACCTTGACATCCTAGAGACCTCAAGTTGGCTTTCATGAACGGAGACAGAGGGTTCTAATTTTAAAGTGTACGCTAATTTCGTTATACAGTGTCTTTTAAAATAATATCCTACATTAACTTGTTAAAGATGATTATACAGTTCGTTTGTACTTGCATTCGATTGAAACAAAGGATCGCTGATAAATTAAATCGACATTTAAAATATCAAAATGTAAATATGTCAAACGGAACATTGATTACGACATGAATGCGTGTGCATTCGGAGAGCAGAGATTATATTTTGTCTTGTTTCTTGTTATTCAAACACAGTTACTTACTTGTGCAAATGTTAAGTCTACTACAACGTAAGATGAGGAAAATAGTAAAACTCAAAATTACAAAATATGGTTGCTATGGTGTTTTCAGAATTGTTCAAACTTTGACGGCCAACATCTTTTACTGTATAAATGACAGATATATAATCAGAAAGCCTGCAAGCTCTTCTTCAAAATGATGTGACTTACACTCTAATATGAGGTTTTATTTTCAACTATCTAAATGACTGGTTCAAGAGTCTCTACGTTAGAGAATTCTAAAAGTACAAGATGGAAAAATACAACATGACGTAATTATTTATAATTCCTTGATACAGAATGTTAGAAAACGTGCCATTTCTTGAGAGAACAAGATGAGAAAAATATTGCCTAAGTTCTTCTTAAAATGTGTGAATATTTGCTTCAGAAAAATAGAGAACATGTTCAACATAGGGCAAGTAAATAAACACAAGGTAATTAAACACTACCATTGTCGAAGCCCCAATTAGATAATTGATCGATTTCACTAATATATCTCGACTATTTACATTTTATGCATTGCCTAATAAACTTTTAACAAAATCCCATAAAAAGTTTAAGAGGTTATTGTGGAAACAAAACGATCAAGTGGCGTTATTAAGTTCCCAATTTAAAGTAGCAACATGGGTTTTTCCATATCCTTCACACACAGCTTAAAGCATGGTTTTGTTTCAAATACAGTCAGCAAGTTAATACCAAAAGTCGAATAGAAAACAGACATAGCTTGAAAATCTCGAGTCAACTCCGAGGATCCATACATCAGTGTATTCGTAGATTATGGGACATTTTTAATTATCCCAAATTACCTCCCAAAATATAATTATTCCCTCTAATAATCTGTGAGTAAGTTCTAATACAAAAGGCACTGCTTTTTGAAATAAGATCACGAGGAATCGCTTTAAATTGATCAATTATAAGATGAAGAACTAATTCTATGGTCGAAACTCTGGTGTGATAAAAATCCAATACAAATAAATTCAAATGGCCGCCACCGATTTTCTCGCTTTTTAAAGGCCACTTAATGGAAATATCGATATATTCTCTTCAAGCAAATTATTCCGCTCTTAAGATAATCAGATTGTTTGAAAAATATTCTCCGTTTAGATTTCGAAATTCTGGCTAATTTTTAACTAGATATCGCGCATCAGTCACATCTTTCCAACAAGAGGCTTTTAATTGAGAACGTTTCTTCCATAGGATAGCACTTTTCATGTGGTTTCCAGATATTACGCCCATCTCTCACAAAATCTTTAGATTAGTCGAGAAAATGGTTTTGGTGCAAGTTCAATTTATTTTATACACAGTTCCTCGTGAAATCATGTCTAGATTACGATTTTGCGCGATCTAAGAGAAGTAAAATCAAAAAGCAGTGCCCCAATATACAGGATGAGCCTTATTGTAACTTGAACGCAGACATTTCTTTAAATTTTTATAGAAACTAAACTCCCAGTCTACTAATAGATATAATTATTAAGAACGTGATAGAGACATGTTGTTTACAAGCTTAAATTTTGCTTGTTCATTCCTAGGGAATCCAAGACAACGTTTGAAATCTTGATCTCATCACTAATCCCCTCGGTTTCCAAACATCTTCAAGATTAGAACCATAGTTAATCCTAACCATACAATCGGATGTGAACGATTAATCTAAATTGCTCTTCTAAAGTTAGATAACTAATTAAAATACACTTGTTAATTGGGTAGGACACATTAAGCAAGATTTTCTCAAGTATGCAGATTTCCTCTTGCATATTGAGGTGATCAAGTGAAAGAATATGAAATCTTGAAAGAATTCCAAGCCATTTTCCCACAGACTTGGAAGAGACGAATGATGAGAGAAAAACAAGAAATTATGCTTGTCAGTTCCCAGATTAAATCGAAAAATAGTGCAGAAGATGGGAGTATTTTCCTGTGTATCAAATGTGGTTTACAATTGCTTAAAAAAATATTCCCAGAAACTAAACCTCTTCCAAGTTGAGGTGTTGAGGCCCCAAAATCTTCTCAATGTAATTTTATATTCGACAGACAAGATCTAAATAATGGGAATATCTGCAAAATTACAATAGCCTTGTGGTTATAAATAGAGGAAGAAGAAGGGAACATCTATCAAACTCGTCTGGGAATCAGCAAATCACGAGGTGATAGATTTTTTGAAGAAAATCCATAAAGGGAAGAGATTTTAGATCTTACACAAGTAAAGATTAATTAGCAGAAAACATGTGGTTTTTACTTATGGTGTTTCATTGATTATTCCATTACATGACAGAATTTGCTTCTACATTCAAAAATGCATTTTATTCTCGCTAAAAGGACCTTACTTGTGAAATTTAAGTTGAAATATGCTTTTGACATTTATTGAACTCAAAATTATTTTTACTACATTTCATTGAAGTGATTTTTCGTTAAATTTATCTTCAAGGGTTGAATTATGCATTTTCAAAATGCATGTTTAGCATACATGCTCGGGAAAAGAGCCCTAGTCTTTACAACAATAAATCATTTTGCATTGTTCAGAATAAACATTAGTCCGTACAATGGAAAGAAATTTGATCTAGTTTAAGAGAAATAAAGGTAAATAATTTTATCGATTTGGTTCTTTTATTTTCTGCAAAAATAATGACCTCATAGATTTTCTTATATGTAGTGAGAGAAAAAAGGTAGTCTAAGCTATAGACAGAAAAGGAGTTTAAAGACGTTCTTTTTCTGCTTCAATGAGACAAAGTAAGCTGACCTAATTTCAATCCTTATGCAATGTAAAGACATTTAATTACGTAATGCAGATTGAAGAGAACTAATCATTGTCAGGCTGCTTTGAATTTTAAACTTTAAACTTTACTTCGACGTCTAATCGAAGAAAGGATCAAGTAATTATTGATTTCTATTTCTCTACAAGTCAACGTTATTCAATTTGAACGATTATTTACTGAAATTTATCGACTTTTGTTACACAAAACACGTTTTATTATGAATGAATTGTTTTGAAGAAATCATTTAATCGATTACTTTTGCATACACAACACCAAGTCAGAGGTTGTTATATAAATTCGTGAGGCTAACACATCTGAGTAAGCAATTTCAAGTTCATTCTAGCCAATAAAAATACTCTACACTTTCATTGGCTAACTATACTATACTAGAATTCATTCAAGAAACTACTACAATTACGATTTTTGGGCAGCGTTAGGAAGTAAATTAGGAAAGAATGTTTCTACTTTTATAATTAATAATAATTCCAAATGACTACAGCTTCAGGAGGAAAAGGTTAACGATTTTTTCTTTTCTACAAGAATTACAGGAATATGTCTGTATTTTTATGTATCCTAGAAGGTAAATAGAGCTTCCCTTCTAATGCCTTTGCATATTTTTTATTGTCTTATATTCTGAATAGATACACACAAAAGGGTTACACATTTTCAACTAAACAAAAAGATACTTTATTTTGCAGACAGAAAAGTTTGGAAAATTATAAATAAACTCACTCGCAAGACTATTAAATCCGAGGATAGTTCCTGTTTATCTTGTGATAGTAGTTCGATCATTTGACGAAGCTTCTGATTCTCTTTACTCAAGTGCTCAAAATCAACTTCTGGCTTGAGAGATACCTAAGAATAATTACATTTTAAATAAACCTATTCTATTTAATAGATGGGAAATTTAGAATAATATTCTCTGGTAGTCTATATAATTTAACTCTTCTCTGCATATCCAAGGGAAAAATTTTGAACTTGATAATCCAGAGTGATGCTGGATAGAGTGAAAGATCAACTTGAATCTTTTAATAAGACGGGATATTGGATCAACAAGGATTCCGTTATGGGAGGGGATAAAAGTACATTTAAATTGCTTCTTATCAAAAATTTGACAGATGAATCTCTAAATAGCAAATTTATTTTTACTCTGATTGCGAGATCAACTCTGTGTAGAAGTTAAACGATAAGATTTTAAATAATCACCAAGGTAGAAAATGGTAAATCTTAAATTTTCTAATCTAATCAATAATTTGCAAGTAATAGTGAAAACAAGAATTAATTTTAACCCTACGAATCCCAAAGTATCATCATTGATACCTTATATTGAGACAGAAAATCAGTGAACAAACTTAAATTTAATTATATATTTCTATACTCTGTATCTAATTCTAAACAGAAAGGACTACTAAATATGGTAACTCACTCCTTGGTTGTAAGTATACCTCTTATCAGGAATATAATGGATAGCGTTCGAGTTTATGTAGGATTTATCAATGTAGGAAGATCTAGAGTTTCCTCGATTATGAAATGACTCCATTTCTCTCAATGCAGAATCTAGTAAGCTTTGTGCATCATAATTTTCTATCATCAATCCACTAGTGAAATCATGCGTAATCTGCTTTAATTGAATTTGCACATTATATTTTATGATCAGTTAAAACACAAACTAGTTTTATGAAATAACTTTTATCATTTGTTAAAGTCAAAATAGTGATTTAATGAATTCATATTGTAGTCTAATAATTATTATTAGAGGAGATCTTGAAAGCTTGATATCGAATAATTAAGTAAAATAAATTTATTTTTCTTTCAAGAAGCAAAGTTCTCATAATTATCATTAATATTGAATGACACAAATTTCATTTATTTTTTCTCATTCAAAAGCTATTTCTGACGTCATCATTTCTTGTTCAAATCAAAAGTTAATCGAATAAAATAAGTATTTCCGTGTATCAGGTAGTTGATTTCTTTTAAAAAATAAGTTATTTCAACTCTCTAGACCATCTTTCAATAATTCGAATGATTGAATAAAAATTAAACAATGTACATCTCTATGAACCGTTGACGATGCCAAGGAATTCGGATTTTTGGAAATTTGAATGATTCCTGCTCATAGTTTGCGCCTTTACTAGCAAGGGTTTTTCAGGAATCTTTTGACTTCTAGGAACCGTCTTGAACTCATTCTGTTTGCCATCATCGAGAATGTCTTTTCGAAATTCTCTAGAACGCTGGTCTTTAAGGAGGACCAACAGCTCTAGAGCTATTCCGTCTGGCAGCTCTTTCCAAATTCTATCAATTTCATCCTCAATGGAGGGTTCGTCTGAGCTACTAACGAGTTTTGTAATCAAATCCCCTTGACAAGCAATGATCTTGTCGCCAATGCAAAGGCCGGAATTAAAGGCGGGCGAGTTTTTTACAATGGCAGCGATTCTCAAGCTGAATAGACCATCATTGGCATCTAGGGCGAGGCCAATGTTTGGCCTATTTCCCTTAGAGAAATCATTCTTTACATAAACTGAACGAATGACGGAATCAGTCATTTTCACCTCATTCAACGGGGTGCTCTCTTGGCCGTTGGTCATCTGTTCATCTTCATCCTCTTCGTTGGGTACATCGTCCAGTTGGAAGCCCACAAGGTCTTTACAAATGCTCTGTTGATTTGACTTGTCAACAGTCAGAGTGACGTTGTCATTTGAGAGGAACTTTTCAATAATGTACTCCCTATTTATAGAGTCCAAGCGTACCCGGCCAAATGTAAAAGTTAACGTATCACAGAGGGACAGAAGACGATGAACTTCGTCTGGACTTAGCCAGTCTATGGGCTCTCCATCGATTGCAAATAAGCGATCATCTTTCTAAGGAAATAAAAAATATTTAAATGTGTCTACTCGCAAGCATACATGTATGGATAAGATTTTTATATTGGGACTAATTTATAATTTGATAAATAATTCAGAGTTTTTGGGATGTGAATGTTGCAATTTTGACTCTTCAAAGACAACTGAAAAAGGGAATTATCCAACCAATTCCGAAAAGTCTTGTAAAAAACGCCCACTGTTACAACTATTATTACTCCGTCGATTGGGAGTCCCTCGTTTCCATCTTCAATGATGTGCAAAGAAACTTCCCCATTGTACAACCTTTTTTCCCGAGGTTAAATTTAGAAATTAATTCTATCAAAATCTATTCTAATTATATTCTGGCGAAGATTTTTATGAAAAAATTTCAATTAATGAACTATGCTTTTTGTGGAAATTTCCAATTTGATATTTTTTTGAGTTTAATGAAGCAACTTGAAGAAATTTAATCATTAATCAAATTAAACTTTCTTCTGACCTTAGAATCTCAGGAAAAAATGAATCTTACTCGCATTGCTGGATGAATAAAGAGTGATAATGAATGAATTTGTAAAAGACTCACTTGTATAGACAAACATTTCCGTGCGTCAGTCTTTTCATTGAGACACCTCACGAGTAGTCTATTCGGTACGAGGGTATAGTCAATCTCTTTTGCCTCACGAAATTCGATTCCAAACAAATGCTCTAGGAAATGCTGACCATAGTCCAATTCACCGGTGGAGTGTACATTCGACATGAGAAAGATGTCGAATAGAATAGCTTGATGGAAAGAGAAAAAGTTATGAGGAGATTTTCGTCTGAAAAAAAAAAAAAAAAATCTCATGCTCTAAATGGAATAATTCCAAAAGAAAAATTAAAGAACAACATTCTGAGGGAGGCAAGCTGCTTCCGGCTGATTTTCTTCTCACAAGGCACACAAAAATATTAATTTTCACAACACTAAAAATGTTAGAGGAAGTCTCCTTCTGGGTAATAAAGTGAAAAATGTTTTTTAATATCCTCTCGTTTATTCGTAGCTACAGTAGAGTCTACTAGAGAGTAGTAATGTGCGTATGTAAAATTAAAATGAAAGAAATCTCTAGAATTTCCAAAACTAGGTTTCTTGCGTGTTGAATAACTCCGTAAAAGCTCGGTTGGTATAACACCTCATGCAAAACATGTTGCCTTCAAAGAAAAGTATTTTTAGTATCATAATAAGGAAGAATAAGTTTTTGCACAACAAAATAGACGAGACGATTTGACGGGAATACTTTTCATGCTACGAAATGGATAGACAACATGGGTGATGAATGCATTTTTCAATTAAAAACCAACTCTTCAATGTCTAATGCATCAAGGGGTATGTGAGCAAAAATTTGTTTTATGCAAAGTAGAAGAAAAAAGGTTTCAATGAATTTGTAAAATAGTCCTTTGCCAATGAGAGTGGAGGAGGATTATTGATTGGCTAGTCAAATTTCACATGAAACTACAATTTGATAAGCGTGCACAAGAAGAGTGGAAGAAATCAAAGAGAGATTGAAAGAAAATATTATATAATACCTTTAAAATGAATATTTTTCTCTTGATAGGTAATGTGTGTGTGTTTTTTGTACGGAATATATCACTCTGAGTGTGAATATTATCTTGTTCACTATTAATAATGGCGAGTGAAGGGATATTTACAGTTTTCATTTTAGTTCCTTTAAAACATCTAGTAATAAATTACAACAGAATCTTTTTTCTCATCTATCCAGATATATATATACATAAAATGCATGTGTAGTTATGGGCAAGGAAGGCTATAGATATACAGAACACAATCAATGAATGAGGGAGTTATTTCATCAGTTTGAAGAATTTAGAAGTTGACTTCTTCTCTGTTGTCTTTAGAGCAGACTTCAATCGTGAAACAGGCTTTTTCAAATCTATTGTCCGCGAATAATATAAATTTAATTTGCAAATTGAAAAATAGTTCAAGCAAATTATACAGACTGTTGCGAGTGTGGGTTACCTTGTTATGAAAATGAATAAAATGATAGACTGAAATTACCGTTGAATTAATTAATCGTGTTTTATTTTTATGGATAAGCTTGAACACTTTTGATAAGAACAAGGTTAAGAAGAAATCGATAAAAAAAATTGAAAAAAATAAATTTTCTAATCTGTGATAAATTGTAATTTAATGTATTCATGTATGCATCGGAAATAGACAATGTATTAAGGGGGTGTGTATTACCGCTTCAAAAGTAGGATGACATGTGTTTTCATCATGTTTAAACATGATGGAATGAGATTTTCAATAAAACTTTCAAAGCTTGACAATCATTGTATATAAATGGGAACTCACCTTTCGAGGTAAATTCTGGTGATATTCCCTGCTTGGAACGGCCGACCTCTAGGCGAACTTCTCCCTTAACAGTCTAGTAGAATAGAGGTTTTCATTATTCATGTTCACAAAAATCATGAATTATTTGCAGATAGGATGCAATATCCGATTTTAGCTCAGCAAGGATTGATTGCATTAGAAAAAGACGATGCCAAAATTTTAGGGAGATAACGCGTATATTTCGGACATACTCATCAGTCCTTTACATGTCATATATATAGGGTACATGAATTATATGATTAAATTTCATTGGTCTTCCTCTTTGCAGCAACTATTTTATAATTGCGGTAATTAGGTGTACAAAAATAACTTATGAAACACATCATTG